>CAUHTR010006184.1:0-21289 GCA_959609185.1 Schmidtea polychroa
TTTTATCTTTTTCAGTTAAGAAACCATCAGCTACAGAAATACTTCCAAGTATTACAGGTGCAAGAGTAACAACTGGTAAAGTTATGGGTAAAATAACTGTTAATATTGCAGATGCAAATCCTAAAGAATAACCTATAACTTTTAAAACTGTATTCCCTTTATTCCATCTATTTTTAATTTTTTTATAATGCTTTAATAAATCTTGTAAATGTAAGGTTTCTGATTTAAATTCTTTTACTCTCATAATTTCAAGTTCTGTGGGAGCCGAGGCCTTGGAAGAATAATATCCTGATGATCTCAATTCTGGGTAAATTTTTTCTTCTCTTATTTCTTCCATTTTAATAATTAAAAAAATAAGACTTTATTCTTCTGAGCACCATCTGGTACCAATACTCGGATATCAAAAGAAACTCTTGTTGAGAGGATATCTTTATACAATTCTCTCAATGCTTTACGAACTTCATCAACATCAACCTTTTTTTCATAAAATATTAAATCTATATATTGTACAAGTGTGCTTTTAAAAATAATATTCTTACTTTTAACTTTATGAAGTCCATGTGAATGAGTATTAACATACCAATCTCCGTGTGGTAAATCATAACTAGTCATTATAACATCACCCTTTTCAAGCTTACTATTATAATCACATTTCACAAACCATTTCATTCTTTCATTATCATCATCATTATCAAATTTGAAACCTGATAGCGCAGTGGGCTAGACTGGCACAGTGGTTCAAATGGATAGTGGTTCAAATCACATCTGAGGTTAGTTTTTTTTCAACATAAAATAATATTAAAAATTTGAAAATAATATTGAAAATGGTGTGGGTATCTTAGATTTATATTTTATTTTATTTATTTTATTTTTTTTATTTTTTTATTAATTAATTAATTTTTAAACATAAATATGAAAAAAAAAATATTGAAACGGGTGATGGTGGCGAACCGGTAATTATCTCCACCAGTCTTTCGAACACCCCCGGATCGATTCTATAATGTGCACATTTATTTCTCAGTTGTTTTCGGACCTCTTTCGAATTCACTTTCGAATTCATTTGTACTTTCGAGCAGCACGCTTAAAACGCCGATGAAATCGTGTTCGAGCGAGAAGCGAATAATAAGGTGTGCTGCTATTATCGAATTGATTCTGATGTATGAGTCTGGCCAGCTTGTATATTGGAAGAGATTTGATAAACGAAAGAGGTTGAATAAAAAAATGATCCGGATCAAAAAAACTGTTGAGAGGACAGTGAAAAAAAAAAAAAAAAAAACAAATACCACTGTCCTCTCAGAGCAGTTTATTCTTTTTCATTTTTTTTTATTCTTCAAAACATCAAGATTTTAGTCAGCATTTTGCCAACCTGGCGATTTGCTATAAGTAGTGGATATATGACCCACATGCACGCAACCCTAACTGGGGTTTGTGAATTTCCATCTCTTCTCCTATTTCTTCATGTTTATAGGGTTTAAAGCCGAAAACATAAGGATATTTGTTTTCAAAATAAAAGTCAAAAGAGTTAAAAGTGTAAAAATTTGAGGTTTTTTTACTATAAAATAAGAGATTGGAAGACACTTTATCAGAGGGGGTGGGTGCATGTGGGTCATATATCCACTACTACTGTCTATTGCAATATCATTTGCAAAATTGATCTTTTCCTTTTGACAGCGCCTTCCTGCTCCTGGACAGAATTTATTATTTCCATCCAAATAATGCTCAATGCAATCAGAACAAAAGCGACAACCACAAGAAGCACTGCAAGCCTTTATCATTAAACATTTGCAAATGCTGCATATCAATTCACTGCTGATTTCATTATCAAATTCCAATTTATTTTCTTGCATCAATTTCCATACGCTTGCAAACATTTTATCTAAAATAATCAAAATTATTGATTAAATGATAAATAATTATTAATGTAAAAATAAATCAATAAAATATTCCATTTCCATAAATCATAATTATTATATTAATTATTTCCTGTTACATTTAAAATGTCAAGTTTATACAATTTGTTTTTTGATGCAGATAAACAAGCAATTTATAAATATTGTTTATCAGATTAGATTTTCATTTGCAGTTTAATGTTAGTTTTCATTGATTTTCTCAATTTATTTGTCACAGCAATTTATCAATATTTGATAAAAAGTAGAAAATCAAATAACCTTAGTAGGTAGTTAAGGGCGCCCTGGAACAATTACCCCCGGGGGAGGGTAAAATTTTGTATTTATTGAATCCATTCAATAATCTCAATTCTAATAAGCTTCATTCAAGTCAAATAATAATTAAACAAATTGATAATTTTTCATAAATAAATGGCAATAATATATAATTGTATATACCATATATACCACCGGATTAGTTGACCTCTTTCTCTGAGCATTGTTACTTGTACCGAACCCTTTCAAGGACATGGTTAATGTGATCGCAATATGGCTGGAAGCTTCATAAATCAACAAAGATCGATCAATGTTCAAGGAAAACCCAGTGAATAGAAAATGAAAACATTGGAAACAAAGTGAAAGACATAACAAAAGGCCTCGTGTTATTGAGCACTAATTATTACATCATGGCCATAACTGGTCATTGATAAGGTATTAAGGTCCAGTAATCATGTTTAATCAGGGTAAATGAAAGGTTCAGTGGGAATTCACTAACTTTACCTTATCTCGAATATATATGTGATTATTTCATGGGGAAATGAACTGATGTCATATCGGGTAAACAAATCTAAATGGTGGCTGGGTCGGGGTGAGAATTTAAAGGTTATAAGTTTGAGACCAAGATGTCATCTGAATAGCCGTAGCCGTGGCCATAGCCGTTGTTGTAGTTGTTGTTGTTATTACTATTACAGATTTGCTCTCACCGACAGAGAATACCGAATGAAAATATTTCTTACTGGGAACTTTCCTATCAATCGGCATTAGAATCTAGTAAAACAATTTCGATTTCTCTTTCAGTTTATATTGTACGCGAGATAATGAAATTGGAAATATTTTCTGTAGTTATTTCTACTGTCAAGCTGCCGATTGTTGGCGCTGTGTCGCGTTGATATTCCCAGGCCTGATATATTATCATTTCTATCCATCCAGCAATTCTCAATTCTTTCCCCTCCCCCCCCCCCATATTCTTCATCTTTCACATTTTCCTTTCTACATACATTTTATCAACTTCCTGTTCGATAAATCTTTATATAGCTGCTTTTTCTCCATTAGCTCAACTCTCCTCACACCCTTATCAGATATCTCAATGAGCTTATATTGAAGGCCATGGGAACATTTCTCATTCATAGATTTGTGAATTTGTTGCAATGATGTTGCAATGACCTTCAGCCAGGGTTACTAAAACCCTTTGTTCTGATTGGTCATTATATAAATTAATTGAGATCATTACAATTTCAGATGACATCAATTGAAGATAAATGGAAATATGGGGGAGAGTATCGAGCTGAAGTCACTAATGAGTATGGAAAGGCTCACTGTACGACATTGGTATTCGTTACTCATGAGTATAGGATCCGAGATTATCCAGACATCACATTGACTCATGGGTCAGAGTTGAGATTGAAATGCTACGTTATTTCGGGATCAAAACCCACTGTGAGTCATTTAGTTTTAATTGTTTTAATTGTTTTTAATTGTTTTAATTGATGATTTTCTATTTGTTAGATTGAATGGTTTAGAGATGCAAAAGGCAAACTTGTCCGGCTGCCGGAAACCCATACACAGACAGTCAGTGAAGATGGCAGACTGTTTATAATAGAAAAAGTTGATAAAGTCATTCATTCCGGGAAATACATGTGCAATTCGACACTAAATAACTATAAGATTTCAAAGACATTTTCAGTTACCATTGCAAGTAAGAATAAATTTTTCGTTTGAAATATCTTCTCCACGACCATAACTAATATTTAACCCTTCATTCTACGGTTAGACTTTGGTTTTCTATCTCAGGATAGATTTCTTATCCTCTTTCTGAAATATCTCTTACTGAATCTATTTCATGGTCTCGAGCACATATTTGTGTCCTTGGCACCGTTTGAGGTCTATTTTACTCTATTTTACTTTTTTATTCTATTTTATTCTATTTTAATCTAGCTAGTAAGTAGTGCAACTCTTTAAAATTGGGTTTCCTTTTTCCTCATAAACAAGGGAAAACCTTTGAAATTTCATTTGTTAAAATAAAATTTCAGAAGTCATTTTTAATATTAATCAATAATTATTTAATAATATTCAATAAATATTTAATAATATTCAATAAATATTTAATAATATTCAATAAATATTTAATAATATTCAATAAATATTTAATAATATTTAACAATAATAAATAAATATTTAATAATATTTAATAATATTCAATAAATATTTAATAATATTTAATAATATTCAATAAATATTTAATAATATTCAATAAATATTTAATAATTTCCAATAAATATTTAATAATATTTAATAATATTCAATAAATATTTAATAATATTTAATAATATTCAATAAATATTTAATAATATTCAATAAATATTTAATAATATTTAATAATATTCAATAAGTATTTAATAATATTCAATAAATATTTAATAATTTCCAATAAATATTTAATAATATTTAATAATATTCAATAAATATTCAATAATATTCAATAAATATATAATAATATTTAATAATATTCAATAATTATTTAATGAGGAGCTTCTTTCAGGAAATCAAATCAGGATTGAAAAAACATTGAACCAAATTCATCTGCTTTTAAAATTTCATTAAAAATATATTTTTAAAAATTTTCAGCGATCTTTTCTTCTCTAAAAATTGTCTAAAACAAAGTATCAAAGTTATTATAGAAACGTGTCTCAGCGGTGCATTTCGATGAATCAAAAGTTTGTATGTGTTTTTTAGTATGTGTTGCGCTTGTGTGCAGTTTTTAATTTTTCTTCCACTTTTCAGATATCTATAGTATAGGATGTATCTGACTGCACTCTAAATGAGAACATCTACCTGAAATCAAAGTAAATATGTATGTTTCTATAATGTAAGATTATTGATTTTTTCTGTTATATTATAGGAAACGGTTCTCAGTGGCGTTTGGTGTAATGTCAATATGTGAGAGGAATTCACAAATGAAATAAGAGACATTTGTAAATATTTGCAAATGATTTAGGACTGAATTTCAATTTCCTTGCTGGTGGTGGTGTTGGTCCCGGTCGCGGTGGCAATTTATACGGATCTTGGTTGTGTAACCGGCTGGGCGAGTAGTGAATGAACAGCGCAACGAGCCACGGAACAGATCTATTTGACTGTTGTTGATATATTTTGGGGTGTTGAATCCGGGTTTGGTGGTTACATTGTCAATCTGATAATATTCTTTTGATTGGCAAGGAGCACTGCAAGCCTTTATCATTAAACATTTGCAAATGCTGCATATCAATTCACTGCTGATTTCATTATCAAATTCCAATTTATTTTCTTGCATCAATTTCCACACGCTTGCAAACATTTTATCTAAAATTATCAAAATCATTGATTAAATGCTAAATAATTATTAATGTAAAAATAAATCAATAAAATATTCCATTTTCATAAATCATAATTATTTCCTGTTACATTTAAAATGTCAAGTTTATACAATTTGTTTTTGATGCAGATAAACAAGCAATTTATAAATATATTTTATCAGATTAGATTTTCATTTGAAATTTAATGTTAGTTCTCATTGATTTTCTCATTTATTTGTAACAGCAATTTATGAATATTTGATAAAAAGTAGAAAATCAAATAACCTTAGAAGGTAGTTAGGAGCGCCCTGGAACAATTACCCCCGGGGGAGGGTACAATTTTTTCAACATTTGATTACGCAATTGTTCCAACTCACTTTTTTTGCTCTCAGGGATTTTTAGTACAAAATTTTTTTTATCAGACTGTAGTGAGGGGTCTCGATTGATCCTGGGATTTTCAATACAAATTTTTTTTTCAATACAAAATTCGATTACCACTAAAAAAGCATGAATTATTCAGACTATAGTGAGGGGGATCTCGATGGTCTAGGGATTTTCAATACAAAAATCCGATTACCACAAAAAAGCATATAATATTCAAAGTAAATTAAGGTGGGTCTTCTTGCTCCTGAGAATTTCAATACAAAAAAGTGGTCTCTACTAAAAAACGTGGTAAATATTTGAAAAAAATTGAATTACAGTAAATTATGGGTTCAAATTATGAAATAAAGGTAAATGATGGGTTTAATAATTGAATTAAAGTAATCAATGGGCTGAAATAAGTAAATTGGGATCCAAATTTTTGAATTACATTAAATAATTGGTCTAATAATTGAATCAAAGTAATCAATGGGTTCAAATAAGCTAATTAAGGTTCAAATTTTAAAATTAAAGCTAAATAAGGGCTCAAAAACATTTTTCCTTTTAACAATTTCCGTGTTATTTTGTCGATGCAAATAAAGGTTCCTAGTTTGGCAGATTCCAGAGCTATTCAATTTAATTTGCAAGTTATAATTAAAAACTTAAATTAAATTTTATTTTTCCTCAAAATTGAAATAGAAAGATTCCAAAGTACCTAAAAATCCTCCTCATTATCCGTCAACATTTATTTATTTTAAATTCGAAATGTATGTGAAAAGTTATGAAGAGTGAATGTTGTCAAAACTTCATTTGTTTAGATGAGGTGAAATTTAAATTACCACAGTAGTGAGAAGTGAGGAGTATAAACCAAGTCAAATATCCCTAGAAAAAATTCAATACATTTTGATAGAGTAGTGAGAAGTGAGGAGTATAAACCAAGACAAATATACAGCATTACGAAATATTTGTATGTGTACCCTAGGGGGGGGGTGGTATGGTATTACATAATTCTGTATAATTTTATTATAGATAATAATAATAATAATAATAATAATAATAATAATAATAATAATAATAATAATAATAATAATAATAATAATAATAACAATAATAATAATAATAATAAAACCTTTTAATAACTAAATTGTTCACAACACTAAAAACTTTGACTATTTCACAATAATATAGTCTAAAGAATACTTTACAATAACAACGTAAAATGTAAATGATACAAATAAGAACTAAAACAATAATTATATTAAATAAATTTTATTTCAATACAAAATTCATTCAAGAACATATTGATGTTCCCTTTCATATGGAAAGTGTGGGTGACCATAATCATCATTTGGGAAATATGGATGAACATATTGATCATTTTCTTCTTCCGGATCACTAACTTCAGCATTGTAACTATGACCCATAACCGTGTTAAATATTTTATAATGACCATATGCTAAACTTTCATTTTTATTTACCCAATGCCTCTTATCATCATTATTAGTTAGGGCTAATTTTATATTTTTTTTTGTAAATAACTTATGATTTTTACTTACTATTCGAGATTGTGGTACTGAAATCATCGAATTATTATGATAACAATCAAGGTACGATTGATGTTTTAAGTCGGTACCCTTCAATGTTATTCCCTTAGCCTTGTTGCTCTCTTTATCACCCAAAAGGCTATAGCATTTAGGCCTTAAAAACACCCATTCCTTATATCTACCCTCTTTATTTTCATCTTTGAATTTACCAATGACGGAATCAAAAGCTCTTGAATATAATTCATGAGATGAATCATAATTCGATGTATCCAGCATGTTATCTCTTACCATAGCTGGTAAAAGCACATCTAATTTGCATCCTTTAACCTCTAAAAAGAAGGAATCAGTGTCACCTGCAATAATATTGATTTCACAGCTAAAATCATCTCGATATTTTTGTAAATCAATATATTGCAACTGATACATACGTAATTTGGATAGATCCAGTACAGATTGACCAATGTAACTAGATCTATCTAAACACACTGAATCCTTATTTAATAGAACGGCTATTAAGTCATGATCTATTTTATAAGTCTTTTTAAATGTGGGTTTAGAGGAATAAGTAATCAGTTTAGAAGCTGAATTACACAATCTCAAGTTCAATCGTTTCTTCAAATTTTCGACTGTCTTTCCATATAAACTATTGTTAAGAAGCTTAAAATAGTTTTTTTCAAGAGTATTTGTTGACACAGCTTGAAGTTGGGTGTTTGTGTCAATGTAATTTTTGAATATAGTAGACTGATGAAATTTGATAGCCCTGTGAATTTGAGTAACTTTTACTCCAAGAGAAAGATAAAGTTGTAGAAGTTTCCAATGAAGAACATAGTTCTTCTTGGGTAAATGTGTGAGCATCAACTTCTCCACTTTAGATCCTGGAGCACACATTTTTTCAGCTGCAACCGGAAAATCATTAAGTTTATCGTGAATAGATGTTGGAATATCTAGATCCACTTCCATAGTATACCCATATGAAAGTGAATCTAGATCAATAGATTCACAGTCTTTTAATAAATTAATTAATTCAGGCTCATCCGTCACCCAAGAAAATTCACCCCTAGGTAGTTTTTGGCTAAGAGCCCAGCCGTACAAATTATTAATATCGATATATAGAAGTTCAGTATTTTCATTTGTATTAACATAATGTTTGTTTACAAATGTCAACCCCCTCTTATACCACCTTCAAAGAAATTAAACATCTCCATGTCTTGAATCAACTCGATGGGTTCGTCTAAAGTCATCAGAGCTGAATTCCAATACATACCGGGAATGCCCAAGAAGTTTAAAGGTTCAAGACGATTATGAGCTAAAGATTTATTTCGAAACTGCTGGAAAAAGTCAGCTAAAAGAAAGACATCTAGTTTTAGATAGACCATCATATAATCAAAAAGGTTATTACAGTTGGTTTCCCTCCATATAATTTCAGCCATAGAATATTCGTCTTCAGTAACACCATCCCAAATTGGCGGTAATTGAGGAGTTGACCGAAGCACTTCGAGACTAGTGGCAAAATTATATGGGAAAATTCCTTTATTATTAACAATGGTTCCCCTAAATTCTGATCGTGTTATCGGTAAATTAGTAAGAGTTTTAACAGCGCCATTTAACGAACTATTAATAAATTGGCAGGAATCAATAAATTTAATATTTAAACCACATATTCTCGCAGATAATGTTAAGAACTTTTCAGTTGTCGTTGGAATGCATGAAATATTCCAAGATTTAAAGTTACTCAATCCGTATTTGAGGATATGATGAAGATCATACCCTCGCAAGTTATTGAAAACAATTGGAAATTCATATCTTATTTGCGGAGAATTATTACAATTTGAACAAGCTGCTCCTAAATATTTACCAGTAAAGTGATCATGATCTTTAGTCGGGTTTACTAAAGTTTTCTTGCAAAGATAACACATAACTGCGGAAGAAAAAGAAATAAGGTCAGCATCTGTAAAAATAATTTTCTTTTTTGAATTTTTATAAAAATAAGGTAAAACTGTTTTCATACCAATTTTTTCAATCTCTTTAAGGAAACTAACAATACAATCTAACCCTAAAAAACTTTTATATAATTTAGTCCCTGTGAAATTATTTATTAGCAAAAGACCTGCAGAAATCGGCAAGTGCCTTTGAAAGTATCTATTATCAGTAGGTAAGATAGCCTCAAAGTCAGCGTAAACCACAAAAGGGGGAGTAACTGTTTTAGACCAATCATTAAAATATAAATTCTTATTTAATGGTAAAGTATATAAAGTTGTTCCTAATTGATTTTTCTCACATAAACCTTTATGTTTATCTAAAGAATCAAGTGTACGGAAGCCATTTAAACAGCGATTACACCACAGACTTTGAATTCGAGTACTAGTAACAGTAGAATTACGACAATTTAAAAGTCTATCAAGATTAGTGACTCCTATATAATGAAAAGAATAATTGCTTTCCAACAAAATTAAATTAATCGGTCTTCCGCCTACAACTTTCGATCTATGTATGATGTCAACATAAGGATGTTTTAATACTTCAGAATTATTTAAAATATCCACTAAAGCATCTACATCGTATGCAAGAACATTAATCGAAAGCCCTGGATTTTTATCTTCAAATTTAGGTATATTACAGAGACGCATCGGTAAGTCAGAAGGATCAAAGACTAGATCAGACAGATTATAATTACTAATTCGATTTCTATGATTGCCATCAACGTCATCGTATTTCAAAATAGCCAAAATGCTATAGATGAAACATAAATCATCCGTATTGTTGATATTTATTACGCAATGTTTATTTAATAATGATTTAGGAGTTGGAAGAGAACCCCTCCCACTCAATCTACTTATTTGAGAAAATTTTGTAATAACAAAATGTATTTCTTTAATTTTATTAATAATCCAATTACTTCCCTTTTCATTAATTAAAGTAATTTTCTCATTAAGAATAGCAATACCTTCATCTAAAAAGGTATCACTCATGGGTCTTGCAGAATTTGAAATGACGAAAGATTGAAATTCTCCATCTTTTTCAAATTCCACTTCGATACAAAATTGAATCTTTACAGAACCCATTTCTCTGGTAACATTATTAAATTTATTAATTGGTACGGTTTATTAATTGGTACTTTTATCCGTGTATGATTTTGGAGCCAAATATACTGCTCATGAGAAATCAAATGTATATAGTTGGCAGGTGAAAAATACTGCTGATTACTTGGTTCTCAGTACATGTTGGTATATTGCTAGTCAATTACTGCATTTGTTAGTGTGGCTTTCAAAGGAGCACGATTGGTCAGGAGTCTAATGCAGACTCGTGAGCTTGTTGTTTACATTTGTTGCCTGCCACTTCGAAAAGGTTATATATAACAGTTGCTTTAAGCGCGATTGTAATTTACATTTCATTGCCCAGTATTTGTTTTCTGTCAGATTTAACGAAATTCTATATTTTGTTAATTACCTTAGTTGGTTAAACGATTTCATATAATTGCTTGCAATTATTATAACGGTCCTGTATATAGTTGTTATTCAGCTATGCGAACGAAAAACAATTTACAAGTAATGTAAAAAATAAATATCTGGTTGATCCTGCCAGTAGTCATATGCTTATCTCAAAGATTAAGCCATGCATGTCTAAGTACACGATTTAAAATATCGAAACCGCGGAAGGCTCATTATAACAGCTATGATTTGAGAGATATTATCATTTTGCCACAAGATAACTGTGGTAATTCTAGAGCTAATATTTTATAGAATGCCGTGACTAACGAAGCGGCGGATTTATTAGATCAAAACTAACCTGTCCTAGACAGTTATTTGATGACTCTGGATAACTTTACTGATCGTACGACCCTGTGTTGACGACGAATCTCTTGAAATGGCTGACCTATCAACTTTCGATGGTAAGATCAAAGCTTACCATGGTTGTAACGGGTAACGGGGAATCAGTGTTCGATTCCGGAGAGGGAGCCTGAGAAACGGCTACCACATCCACGGAAGGCAGCAGGCGCGAAAATTACCCAATACCGGTTCGGTGAGGTAGTGACAATAAATAACAATATGGACCCTAGTGGTTTCATAATTGCAATGAGATTATTTTAAATACTTTTTCAAGTATCAATTGGAGGGCAAGTCTGGTGCCAGCAGCCGCGGTAATTCCAGCTCCAATAGCGTATATTAAAGTTGTTGCAGTTAAAAAGCTCGTAGTTGAAATTGGGGTAGATGTAATTTGAAATCTCACGATTGATTATTACTATACCTTCACGTCTTGTATATTAGAAAGTCACTTCATTGAGATTTTTTAATAACGGACATTTTTACTTTGAAAAAATTAGAGTGCTTAAAGCAAGCTTACGCTTGTATATTGTTGCATGGAATAATAGAATAAGACTTCGGTTTTATTTTGTTGGTTTTCTTAACCGAAGTAATGATTAAAAGAGACTGCCGGGGGCATATGTATGCTGGTGCTAGAGGTGAAATTCTTAGACCATCAGCAGACAAACTACTGCGAAAGCATTTGCCAAGAATGTTTTCATTAATCAAGAACGAAAGTCAGAGGATCGAAGACGATCAGATACCGTCCTAGTTCTGACCATAAACTATGCCAACTGACAGTTAGTAAAGATGATTTAATTCTTCTTACTAGAAGTCACCGGGAAACCAAAGTCTTTGGGTTCCGGGGGAAGTATGGTTGCAAAGCTGAAATTTAAAGGAATTGACGGAAGGGCACCACAAGGCGTGGAGCCTGCGGCTTAATTTGACTCAACACGGGAAATCTCACCCGGTCCGGACACTGTGAGGATTGACAGATTGATAGCTCTTTCTTGATTCGGTGGGTGGTGGTGTATGGCCGTTCTTAGTTGGTGGAGCGATTTGTCAGGTTAATTCCGATAACGAACGAGACTCTGACTTACTAAATAGTGAATTTATATTTTATGTAAATTCTCACTTCTTAGAAGAATAAATAGCGTTTAGCTATATGAAATAGAGCAATAACAGGTCTGTGATGCCCTTAGATGTCCGGGGCCGCACGCGCGCTACAATGGCAGTACTAACAAGTTTTCCTAACTAGAAATAGTCGGGTAATCTCTTGAGACACTGTCGTATCAGGGATTGTGAATTGTAATTATTTCATATGAACGAGGAATGCCTAGTAAGCGCAAGTCACTAGCTTGCGCTGATTACGTCCCTGCCCTTTGTACACACCGCCCGTCGCTACTACCGATTGAATGGTTTAGTGAGATTGTTGGATTCTGAACTAAGAAATGGCAACATTTCTATGAATGGGAAAAGACACTCAAACTTGATCATTTAGAGGAAGTAAAAGTCGTAACAATGTTTCCGTTGGTGAACCTGCGGAAGGATCATTATTAGTTCATCATGTATTAACGATCGATTTCTATACGTCATGATATGATGTATCAATATAATAATTATTATTATATGAAAACTCAATCTAGTTATTAGTTATTGATTCAGATATAACTGGTTGTTTTATACACTGTCTTGTGGGTGCCTACGTCATACGAATAGCAATATTTGTATTTCCTATACAACGTGTACACTTGTGTGCGTGCCGGATAGTTTACTATCTGTGATTGATCTTTTAGTCTTCAAAGCGAGATCGATATTGTGCCAGGCTTAAATATTCAAGTACTTTTTTATTCGCATTCGCTTCAGTCTCAGTTACGAAAGCTTTGTTTGTAATTGTGTAAAGGCACTGAAGTTGGCTAAATTTAAATTTTCAACCATCATTTTAACTATGGCATGTGATTTACGTAAGTCATAATTTACAACCGGTTCTAATGATCCACCATATTGTATCGTACTATCATTAATTATTTCGGCATCAGAGTCAGAAAGAGTTATTATATCAACTCCATTTTGAGAGTCAGATAGAAAATTATTGCATTTGCCTTATTTTTATAAATAAAAATGAATATATGAAAATGAATATATGAACATCACAAATTGATTATTAGAAATAAATATTTAAAAAATCAAAAATACTATGCACAAATAAAATCTTTCATCCAATAAAATTAAAATGATTTGTTAAAAAGAATTTAATTGGTCAACTTGATTTTTAAAATTAATATATATACTGAGTGCATGAAATTATTATAATTTAATGATGCAACAATATAGAAGTAATTTTATTATCATTATCTAGTGTTCATGTTTAAATTCAAGATAAAGCATAATAATTTTATTTACATCCACAGAGCCAGTTTTGAATAACAACAATTTGTCCATGTCAATACCATAAGATAATGCCATCATTGAACAACCTAATGGTCGCATCTCAGTTGATTGGGTAGAAAACTGTTTAACATCCGCAATAGAACGACATATTATGTCGCATGGCATTTCGTATCCATGTTTATATCTAAATTGAGCTGCTTCCATTTGTGCACGACATACTTGAGATCGATAATCAGGAATCATACCAGTCATAACACCTCCAGTACTTTCAGTAATATTAAACAATCTTGTAGCTGAACTCTTCTCAATCATTTTATCTGGAACCTTTCTTTGTGTAGCTACTACATCACAATTATTGCATCGAATACCAACGGAAAATTGGTCAAAAACACCATTAACATTATCAGATTCATAAATTTCTTCATTAAAAGCAGCCATCATTACCAACTCTCTGAAATCCATTCACATTCAATCAGCAAAAAGAAGATTTTGGCTCATATTACTCATATTAGTCAAACATCAACATTTTTGGCGCTTAAGAGTATGTCATTTAAATGTTCTAAGGTTACTTATAAATTTTGAATCGACTCTTTCCTAAACGCTTTCATGATTATTGTACTTTATAACATATGCATACCAACGGTAACAACCATTTTGGTGATTTACACAATAGATGAAAATCAATGAACACTACTAGAACAACTTCTCAATGCATTTTCATTTTCAGACTGTTGATAGAAGGCCTTACGTCACTGTTCATTATCTATCCCTTTCTTAGATTATTGTCATTCATTTATTCATTTAGTTATAGTTCTCATTACTAGATGTTATTCAATGTTATTTTCGAAAATTTTGCGCAGGGATCTGTCCTTATTTTCCTGTTCATAAATGTTGTTCTATATTTTCTGTAATGCAAGATTATATTTCATTTATCCTTCGAAACCTTTGAGCAGGGATTTATCTATATTTCTAATTGTGACCTATTTTTAATCCTAGTTACTCGAGGAATCTCAATAGTTATTTTCCTGTATAAATTATGAATCAAAATTAAATTTATTATTGTTAAATCACTTTCATCAATCGATATTTTTAAGGATCTTAAAAATTTGACTAATTTCACATGAAAGTAATGATAATTTCATGTACTAGTTCTATCAATTGAAAGTACAGATATTTACACTTTTTATAATCACAAAAACTCGATTTGTGTTGTTTAAATATTCATAATATATTAAATTATATATGAAATCTTTAATGAAATAATTAATTTAATATTATTGAAATGATAACTAAATGAAATTAAATGTGTTGATAAAGATGCATTTCAATTATTTGATGATATAGATTCAGGATATGATAATGTTTAAGTAGGTAGTTAGTGGCGTACGGGAACAATTACCCCCCCCCCTAACACTAACCCTAACCCTAACCCTAACCCTACAACCACCTACCAAGTACTACCAACTAACAACCAGTTACCTGCTACTAAGTACCTACAACTAGATACCACGTACTAACTAACTCTCAAACAACCAGATACTTACAACCAATTACCAGATACCAAGTACTTACAACTAGTTATTAGCAACTAGTTACTAACAACTGATACTAAGTGCCTGATACTAAGTACCTACAACCACCTAATAAGTACTAAAAACCAAAAACAAGCAACCAACTAGGTACCAAGTACTCACAACCACCAACAACCAGTTACTAAGCATTATCAACCAACTACCAAGTACAAACAACCAGTTACCAACTACCAAGTACTAACAACCAGTTACCAAGTACTTACAACCCACAACAACCAGCTAACAACCAGTTACCACCTACCAAGTACTAACAACCAACATCAACCAGATACCTACAACTAGATACTAACAACCAGTAACCTGATACCAAGTACAAGATACCAATTACTAACAACCAGCTAACAACTAACTACCACTTACCAAGTACATACAACCACCACTTACAATAGATACCACGTACTAACTAACTCTCAAACAACCAGATACTTACAACCAATTACCAGATACCAAGTACTTACAACTAGTTACTAGCAACTAGTTACTAACAACTGATACTAAGTACCTGATACTAAGTACCTACAACCACCTAATAAGTACTAAAAACCAAAAACAAGCAACCAACTAGGTACCAAGTACTCACAACCACCAACAACCAGTTACTAAGCATTATCAACAAACTACCAAGTACAAACAACCAGTTACCAACTACTAAGCACCTACAACCACCTACCAAGTACTTACAACACACAACAACCATCTAACAACTAACTACCACCTACCAAGTACTAACAACCAACATCAACCAGATACCTACAACTAGATACTAACAACTAGTTACCTGATACCAACTACTAACAACCACCTAACAAGTACATACAACTAGTTACTAACAACCAGTTACCTGCTACTAAGTACTATCAACCAGCTATCAAACAGATATCAACTACTAAGTACTGTCAACTAGATACCAAACACTTACAACCAGATGACCACATGAAATTATTGGTTAAATATGAAAATAAGGATTATATTTAGTTGTTAAGTAAATTATGGTGTAAAATTAAGAAATAAAGAATAATTAGGTAAATTAAGGATAAGTAAATTAAAGTTAAAAATTTTAAATAAGTAAATTAAGGTTCAAAATTTAAAATTAAGTAACCAATGGTTCAAATTTTAAATTAAAGCTAAATAAGTAAATTAAAATAAGATTTTTAAATTTATTATCAAAAGATTGAATAACCACCAACTTTTTTGAGAAATGTAATTTATAATGAAAATTTAAATGGAAATTTTTTTTAAGTTAATTTTAATGAAATAATTTTTTAAGTTAATTTTTAATGGAAATTTTTATGGAATAATTTTTAAGATAATTTTTTAATGTAAAATTTTTTAAGTTAATTTTAAGATCTTACACTAAGCTTCAAAATAAGCTATCGATTAATAAATTCGGATAATGGGAACGATAACTTTTGGGATGGAAAAAAGTAGGAGCCCGCCCGGCCACTTAATAATATTTTGAATAATAATAATAATTTAACTTTGAAAATGGTCTCGGGAAAACGTTAATAACTTTGTCAATATTAATGATGATGATACCTTCCATGGCTCATTCGAAAGGTCTTAGACTGAGCTTTAAGATGAGGTATCGTTCAATAAAATCTGTTGGCGGGAACATTAATTTTTGGGATGAAAAAAAGTAGGAGCTCGCCCGGCCAATTAATTAAAACAAAAAATTAAATTAAAAAAATAAATAAATGACCTTGACCTTTTATTTTTAAAAAAAAAATTTCCCGGGGGGGGGGGGTATATGTGGCCGGGCGGTGACCTGGCCGGGCGGTGACCAATCATACTACTATCACCATTTAGCCAGGCAATTGCAGCTTCTAGGAGGCCTTTTCCCCTAGCTTCTGTGAGCTCAGATATAACCATACGTCGGAAACTTGGGTCGTCAGAGTTGAGTATCCTAATAAGATGTACTATACTTTGTATAAGGTATTCGTCTATGGCAGATGTGAGACCAATACCCCCTAGTTTAATGGAGGCGTATAGGAAGTTGTTGTTAAGTTGCATAATTTTGTCCCCCATTGCGACTCGAAAGATCTCTTTTAATTTCTGGTCATATCCATGGTGTAGTAGTCTGCCTCTTTGTTGCCTTTTCGAGTCAAGTGTCATGTGGTTGATTACACAGTACTATCAACCAGCTATCAAACAGATATCAACTACTAAGCACTGTCAACTAGATACCAAACACTTACAACCAGATGACCACATGAAATTATTGGTTAAATATGAAAATAAGGATTATATTTAGTTGTTAAGTAAATTATGGTGTAAAATTAAGAAATAAAGAATAATTAGGTAAATTAAGGATAAGTAAATTAAAGTTAAAAATTTTAAATAAGTAAATTAAGGTTCAAAATTTTAAATTAAAGAATACAATGGTTCAAATTTTAAATTAAAGCTAAATAAGTAAATTAAACTAAGATTTTTAAATTTATTATCAAAAGATTGAATAACCACCAACTTTTTTGAGAAATGTAATTTATAATGAAAATTTAAATGAAAATTTTTTTTAAGTTAATTTTAATGAAATAATTTTTTAAGTTAATTTTTAATGGAAATTTTTATGGAATAATTTTTAAGATAATTTTTTAATGTAAAATTTTTTAAGTTAATTTTTTAAGCTAATTTTTTATGAAATATTTATCAAGTCAAATGAAAATTTTAATGAAATAATAATAATAATAATATTAATAATAATAATAAAAATAATAATAATTCAACAGTTCCCAACAATCGGTTACTAAATATTTTTAACTAGGTGCTAACAAATACTTACAACATGATACCATGTACTAACTAACTCTCAAACAACCACATACTTACAACTAACTACTAAATATTCTTTATTGTATTTTATGAAATGTATTTTTTAAAATTAATTTTGTATCTATCTTCAAAAATATGTTTAATTACAATCAGTAGAAAAACCTTTTCAAATTTAACAAAAATGTTGATTTTCATCTAAAAACCACAACTCATCACCACGTGAAATTCAAAATAATTTAAATTACAATGAAAGACTAATGAATTCTAATTTACAAAACATTCTTCTTTTAAATGATAACTTATTATTGCAATGTAAAAATCACATTCAATAAATACTTATTGTTGATCAGTTTTATTATATATACTCTGAGTTTATCCGACAAGATGTTTTGACCCCCTAAGGGTACTGGTCGTTAGGGTACTGGTCGTAAGGGTATTAGTCGTAAAGGTACTAGTCGTAAGGGTATTGCTAACACTCAACCCTCACCTACCCATTAACTATCTACTAAGTACTAACAACCAGGTCTCAAACAACTAAATACTAAACACTTACAACCAACATCAACCAGCTACTAACAAATATCAACCTACAACTATATAACAGCAATCAGTAAACAACACTGTACCAACTACCAAATACAAGATATCAACAACTAGATACCAACAATCAACTAACCACACATAAAAATAATAGCAATTAAATACAAAATATTCTTCATCACATACACTATCTTCTTATCAAAATCTAAAAAGTTAACCAACTACTTACAACCTACAACTATGTACTAACAAATTGATCTTTAAAAGAAAAATACTCATCACTTGAAAAATTAGATGGAAAATTAATTGAACTCAAGGCATCAATAACTAGGTAAAAATTGATTAAATAATTGTAAAAATTTAAATTATTCAAAATATACTAAATAAAAAAAAATGTAATTAATGGACAAGAATGAATTCTAATCATTAATCATCGAGTAAATAAAAGAAAAATACTGATCATTCAAGTTGAATCAACTAAGATAATAAATTAATAAGATAAGATCTAATAAATAATTGAAATAAAATAAATTTTAATTATTTTTGTAAAAGTAATACATGTACTCAAATTGATTGACTGATTGCTCAATATATTCAAAAAAAAATCAGTATAAATTCATTACAATTATCAAAGTCAGCAATCTACAATAAAAATAATTATCATTAAATTCCAAAAGAGACTAGATAACTAATGATAACATCTAATAAACCAGTAAATTCATTTAAATGGCAATAATTGGTATATTCAAGCGAATTCTCTAATAAAATCATCTAAAAAGAATCATTTTCCCTGAAATATCTCTATCTTTTAAGATTAGTATCTTATCGATAAGTACTTGTTAAAGATCATATATTCCCCTCAAACTAACAAGATTCCTTAAAATTCCTTAAATGACTATATTTCTACCCTTAATTCATATTATTACAAATATCATCTAAAAAGCATCAAATTTCCTTGAAATAACTCTATCCTTAAAGATTAGTATTTTATCGATAAATATCCTGAAAAGGTTATATATTTACCTCACACTAATAAGATTGCTTAAACTCCCCTTTAAATGACTATAATTCTAACTTTAATTCATATTATCACGAATATTTCCCTATAAAACATGTAAAATAAATTGGTCATTAACCCTAAATAATTTATAAAATCTAATGATAAAACCAGTTATAATCAAATGTTTATTCTAAAATTAAATCACTCTATTTGAAATTTAAAATAAATATTACTGTACAATATAACTGACTAGGTCCCATTGAATGATTAAATTTATCCATTCAATAAAATATATTTCTTCAAATGGTCAACTTTTGTCGTTGTCCGTCTAAATAAAGATAAAAATAATTTAAAGTTGATATCAATCCCAATTATCTGTAAAGTTTTCATTGTCAAAACCAAGTAAATCGATCATTATCCCTACTTAATAAAACATAAATCTAAATTAATTTACTGTGCATTAATCATAACCTAATAAAAAGATATAATTTCACATTATTATTGATTCATAACTGACTAATGTATTGCAATTTCCCTTAAAACACTGATATTTTACCAACAGCATACTTAAAAAATCATATATTCCCATCTTAACCCATTCTTCATTAAATTCAATCGACTATATCTCCCTTACAATGATATATTCCCATCTTAATCGATCTCTCATTAAATATTTCTACCTCTTTAAACATCTAACCAAATATATCCTTCAATTCTACCCACTTGAATCCTCCTTTAATTCAGTCAATCCTCTTAAAATCCTTAAAAGAATTCTTCAAAAAATAAACACCAAATATTCTTCCATTGAAATAATTTAGAAGCTAAATAATAAGAGCCCCACTAAAAGATCAAAATTCACTAAAATTTTCTACAAATATTTACCATCAAATACTGGAGATGATATATATTGGATTGATCATAATTCTTCATCGATTCAGCCAATCATTTTCAAGCAGTAACAACAAACTAAATTTCTGTATATCCTACAATAATTATCAAGTAAATTTAAAGTTAACTGGTTTCTTAGCTTAGGTTTTAAAAGTTCATCAATGTGTAAATATTCTTAGAAAATTATTGAAAAAATTATTTAGTCAAATACATTACAAAGTTATCATCAAAAATCACTTAATTATTAACCTAATTGTCAATGAAATTAATTTTTATTTAAAAACTATTCAATAAAATACAACTAATTATCAAGAAATTAATTAAATTTATCAATTAAATTTATCAGTCAACATGAAATTCTTAGAAAATTGTTCAATATCCTCATAAAAATTTATCCTATCACTTGATTATTGTACAAACTCTAATTATTAACCTCATTAAAAATAAATTTTTATTTAAAATTAAAAAAACCAATCAATAAAGATACATTCAATTATCAAGAAATTAATTAAATTTATCTTAGAATTAGCATTTAATTACAGATATTCACAAAAACATGATGGAAATTCATGAAAATAATAGAAATTCACAAAAAATGATGGAAATTCATGAAAATGATGGAAATCCGGAAAAATGATAGAAAATTACATAAAATGATGGAAATTCACAAAAAACGATAAAAATTCACAAAAATGATAGAAATTCACAAAAATGATAAAAATTCACAAAAAAGATAGAAATTTACTTGAATAAAACCATCAACTCTAAAAATTATCAATGAATGCCTTAAACAACAAATTTGCCTAAATTCAAATAAAAGCATTATATACCTTTACGACTAATACCCTTGCGACATGTTGAATGTGAGTAGTACCCTTGTGAGCAATACCCATAGGGGGACAGAATATTTN
>CAUHTR010006185.1:0-21249 GCA_959609185.1 Schmidtea polychroa
CCCATTTAAAGCGTCTTCAGCAGGGTCAAACGCAGCATAATGAAGACAATATCAAGGGTAACTGGCTTCAGTAAAAAGTCCTCCAAAAGGAGATTCGATTTAGTCAATGAGGCTCTAGAAAGTGAGCTGAAAAAAGATGAATATAAAAATTTTGAAAACTATTTTGAACACATTCACATTTTCCCTACATGTTGTAAAAATATAGATAGTTTGGGGGATTAATAAATCCATAAAATCATATTGTATCGAAATAAATCCAAATTTTTATTAATAAATATCTAAAAATCCTGTAAAAATTAATTATAAATAATTTATAATAAAAAATGTTGAGAAAAGTAATATTTACGAGCTTGAATAATAATCTCATATCTATATATGGATCAAAATCCAAGCCTTAAAGTTTACTCTAAATTAAAAAAAAATTACTTGAAAGTCGTTTCTAAAATGGGTGTAGTGGTCCGATGTGTGTTTGAAGCGTGATTAGATGTGTTTTTAAAAATACAGTAAATAGAAATAGAAAAGGCGTCTAAATATTTTTTTGAAATAATGTTACACCTATAAAAATGCATTTTTGGAAATTTCTAATTTTATACAAAATTATTCTATACTCTATTTTTGGATATTCAATTGTTGAATGCTTGCGAACGACGAAGAATCGCAAAATTTTATAGATTCTGTAATACTAGATCTTACAACAGCAACATTGTTTTCGACTTCTTGAATTTCGATGTCCTATGGTGATTTAGTATTGTAAAGAATAAAATCCTTTTCGATTTTGCAACGATTAAAGAAACCATAGGAAAGGTCATAGTAAGTCAAATATTCGGACCATAATTTTGATGAATGGCATGTTGTATTCACAGAAGGATTATTTTTTATAAAATTGTAGGATAATTACAAAACGTTATAAGTGTGTATTTTCTCACGGTACATGTGTCAAAGTATACTAGAAACATATGACAACTAATGACATTTTTTAACATTGTAAGTATGATTGCTATGAAATCTCGTTTTGGTAGAATGATAATGTCTTCGAAGAATACACACGACATTATATTAAACATAAAAAACTGAAAAACATTTTATGATTTAAAGTTAAACTATTTTGTATATACTGTGCTCTCATAGAATTAAGGCAACTCTACATCTGGTACTTCCATTATATGTGACAACTGGTGCGGGGATAAAGTACCGAATATACTCGCGTATAAGTCGAGAAATTTACGTCAAATTTTCAAGTCAAAATAGCCACTTCGACTTATACGCGGGTCAAAAAACGAACAAATTAATTTTTAACGAAATCATTAAATTGGTTATAATTTGTAGTGTTAATTTTTTAATTATACAGTAATTTTTTCATTAAATAATTAATTAAAATTCTTAATAAAATTGTAATTTATCAATATTTTCAAGCATCATTAACGAACCAATAATGTATTATTTTATATCAGATTGTTTTTATCAAACAAATATGTGGACTGAGTGAATGAGTCGAGGTTCAGCAACTCTAATAAAAGATGGCAATTTACAAAAACCTGATATTGCACTTGTTGCTGCTTGGGTTGATGAGGCTTGGAAAACAATTCTGGAATCTATGATGAAATCTTCATTCCTGAAATGTGGCATCAATAATGCTATGGATGGATCAGAAGATTATGCTTTATTTTTGTAGATAATACAGGTGATCTGGCAGATTATGAGGCTCAATCTGAGGATAATGATTACACCGAGGACCATGTTGGAGATGTTTCAGATGAGTTCTACAATGAGCATTTTAAAGATGTCAATATTTTTTACTATAAATATCTTAAAATTTTTTTTTATTTTTCTTACTTCGACTTATACGCAAGTATATACGGTAATTCAATAATATTTATTAAAAGAATAAATATTTTTTTAAAATTTTTATTCATTCCCGAAATATTTTTTCTTGAAAACAGCTCCTAACTCTGTTTCGTTTCAAATTATTTTCCGAAATTTAGGATATTTTATGTATTTCATTTTACAACATTTCCAAATCCAATCTGCAATAAGCAAATAAATGTATATACTGGTCGTTGCATGCACAAATACTTGTTAGTGGCATACAACCAGGATCCCGTGACGAATGTGATATAAATCCAATTCTAAGTCGATTGTGTTGTTGCATTTTCTTTACACTCCCAGAAGATGTGACGTGAGTGTGACGTAAAAATTTTCAGCAGATTCAATTTGGCAATGGTGTATGAATTAAAATTTATTCGGAACATTGGGATCTTTACTTAATTTCAAGTCATCTTAATTTTTTTAATTTATCATAAAATATTTTTATTATGTTTATTTTAAAGATTATCAATGTATCTTATTCCTTGCCACCAAATGTACATGGTTTATTATAAATTATGGGTTTATCGGTGTTGTGGTATTATTTTTTCACCTTACACCTGATTTTGTTCCATTGTGTTTTTCTAGTGTACGGGCGTGTGTAGGAAAGGATATCCTTTGTGAATTTACGATATTTAACGTATATTTATTGTTTATTGAAATTTCGCTTAACAAGTTAAATTTAGTTACATTTAATTCCTTTTTAATTTTTAAATAATTTTAAAATATTTAGTTGTTATAAATGAATTGAGTAAATTTAATATTTATAAGTAAATAATAATAAAATTTTGTAATATTTATTTTGAAAATCATAATTACAATAGTGATTTTCTGAAATAAATTTTGCAATTATTTCTTTTCTTATCAATTTTTAGAAATTATATATTTAAAGCTTTATCTTCAGAATATCCGTAATAAATTCCATAAATTAAAAATCCAAATTTTGATATTTTTATATACGAAGAGGAATCGTATAGGGATTAGGAGTTCTGATATATATATAAACAGGAAGTTACAATTTATCAGTATTATATTTTATAAAAAAATTTTTACTTGAAATATTATTGATATTATTAGATTATTTAGATTAATCATTCTTCAATATTACATTTTTATTATAATAGACTATTTATGTTGATGACTTAATTTTGTAATTTTAGTAAAGATTCTTAATACAATTCTTTTGTATTTAACAATTTGTATTTATTTAACAAGAATGTTTAATACTTGTTAAGTATCTGAAAATAAATAAAATAAAAATATCAAACATCTTTGGTTCCGGCATCCTAAGTCAAAATATTCGTCTACCTAACACGGTTGAATTGCGCAGTTAGGCTAGTTTGAAAATATAATAATAAATTAAACACGTACTGTAAATTCACAAACAATTATTTGAACAGAAGCTATTCAATAGACTTATCATTAAAATAATTAATGGAATGAATGAGCTTGTTGTTCACTACTAAACTTCTTAAATCTCGAAATCAAACTGGAAACGGTTTCCCCTATTTTATTAATATTCCAAAATCAGCAAGTTCATAGCTGCCAAATTTTATCTTCAATCTACTGTCGCAAGACAATGTAATAAGATTTTTTTCTTCTAAAGAAGTAAATGCAGATGGAGCTTTGGCTCTAAATGGGTTTCGAATCCATGCAAATTTGTTGATATTATTTGCTTTATTGGAGATTACAAACTGGTGCAAAACACGAGAAAACAAACAAAAATTATCATTTTTGAGACTCAAAATTTTAAAATTTATAATTATGAAAATATTTTCTCATTCTTTTAACATCCTATTTTATCAAAATTATTTTCAGTAAATTAACAAAAAAATTATTTCATTTAATAAAAAGTAATTGAAAGGTTTTTTATATTTATTAAATATTAAAAGTTTCTTAACATATTAATTTTTAAAATTTCAAGCTAAAAATATGAATAAAACCGACAAAAAAAATTGAAAAAATTTCCCATAGATAGAAAATGAAAATTATGTCCCATATTTGAGTAGACTTTACAGTTGGTTTGGATAATTACTATCAAATTACTTTTAATGTGTGTTTATTGACGTATTTCATGGATTACACTTTTCACTATTGATTGAGGAGATAGAAGTAATTTTTAGGAAATTCTCCTAGCGTTATTGGTAGATTTGAAACAAGAAATATTGAATTTGGTTTGTATGTTTTAACAATAGACGAGTGTGCGATTTCAGATGAGATCAAGCAAGGTAATTTAGAGTTGACATTCATCTAGGCGATGTATATCGGTTTAATATAGGTTAAAATTAACCAATCAAAATTCACTTAAATGTCTATTACTGCTAATTGGACTATTTAAGTATTTATTCGACTAAGTGTATCTACCAAAACAATATTATATGTAATCTCTCTCTCTCTCTCTCTCTCTCTCTATATATATATATATATATATATATATATATATATATATATATATATATATAGCATTTCCACTCAAGAAATGAAATTTTGAATAATATTTTATAATTAAATAAAGTGGCACTAAAACGGAAAGCTCTTGTGTGCCATACACATCTCAACATAGGAAATATTTTCAACTTTACGAATGTCGTATAAACAGCGATTCCAAAAGGTGATTTTTGAAAAAGATAGTTTAAACTTATGTATGAGATGCTACTATAAATAAATATTTTTATTTATTCAACACGAATTTCCGGCACAGCCTTTGTCAAAAGTCTGAAAAGAAGTAAAGAGAAATAAAATTGAAAATAAAAAGTAGATCAATATTATCAAAGTTAAAATATTTTACTAATAGTTTTTACATATTTTACTTTTAACTCAACTATTTACTATTTTTAGAAAATAATACATATCAAATATACCCTAAAAATCATTCTGATAAAATTTTCCAAATGATTAAACTCATTTTTAATTGAAAGATATAAAATGAAATATGGAGCTTGGGAATACCAAAGACAAAAATAAATAAAAGCTTTCAAGAAACAAATAATATAATTTTATTAATTTTAAATAACTAAAAATATTTATTCATACAAAATATCTAATCTCTCTTTTCTCTTCTTCATCTTTACTGTAACATTAATTCTGAAATATGAATTTTTAAATAATTAGCGCCCCCGTATTACTGAAAACAAGAAAGTAGTCATTACTAAAAANGTCATTACTAAAAAATAATTCATATTTTTATCAATCAAAAAACGGCACTATTAACCACTTAATGTACACATTTAATTTGAATTTTTGGTCAAAAAATGATCGAATTTTTGTAATAGAAAAAGTATTTAGTACAGGTGTCTATACAAATATTAGAACTCACCCACGTCTTAAACTATCATGTAAAATCACGTAAGTAAATATAATGTTCGCCCGTCTATGTCACGGGCGCGTACAAAATTGCCAGTAAGATGCACCCGTATATGTCACGGGCACGTACATTAAGTGGTTAAGTTAAATAAATTTTAACTGCTACAATCACAATAGAATTGTGGGTTTTTTATAGCAAAATGAGTAATTATAATGAAATATTTTATTCAAAGCTAATAAATGGAAACAATTTAGAAGATTCATCAGGAATTCATATTTTTGTGAAATATGTGAGAATCGTTTAATTGAGTCAACATAATTGCCATACACGTTTTTGATAAAAATTATATTCTTGGAATAGAAAATGAATTGTTGGATTACAGTCAAATGAAGTGTCCGAAATGTGATTTTACAACCGTTATTTCTGTGAATCTTCTTAACGTAAAACTAGACTCTAAATACAAAGATGAATCCGAATATATTGATACTAAATGCATTCTTTTATACAAATAATAAAATCGGATGTATACAAATGTTCCGACTGCGATGGAACCATCTACAAACAATGTCGAATTTTGCATAAAGAAGTTGTAAGATCAAAACAGCAATTAAATCAGCCAGGATCACACTGGAATGTCATTAAATTTAATTAAAAGATTTATTCATGCAAAATCAACGTCTGGAGTGCTGCAAAGAAAACATTCAGATTTTGAATGATGTTCGAGAACGTTATTTGGATAAGATTATTACCATGGATAAACACCACTTTTACTATATGTTCCATAGTCTAAATGGGAATCTGCAGAGTGGAAACTGCACGGAGAGGTCCGTGCTAAGAAGATGAAATCATCAACAAGTCGCCGAAAGACGCTCATGTTGACTGTGTTTTGGAATACCGATGGCTTTATTTTGGCTAATTTTGTAGAAACAGTTGTTAGAATTAACAGCTCCTACTACTTCAAACATCAGCAAGAAACAAGTAAGCCCTGAAGGAAAACGAAGGTATTTGGGCTCTATTACTTACACAATAACGCTTCTATTTACACAAATGCAGCAGTAATGGATACAATTAAGAGTTGTAGACCTAACGTTCTTTCCCATCAACCCTACAGCTCGGATTTGGTTCTATGAAACACCTTTTTCTTTAAGCCCTTCAAGAAATCCATGAGAGGTCAGTAGTTGACCACAAAAAGACGATTTAAAATATACAGTGATGCATTTTATGGGCGAAGTCTCAAAATTTCTTCAAAATCGCCTTCTAAAATCTGGTTTCACACTGGAAAAAATGTGTTGATGCAAATAGTAATTGTTATGAATTAAAACCTTACTTGACTTGCCTATTGTAAATACAAAATATAGTTATGCTCATTTATTTATTTCTATACTACTTATTGAGTGCACCACCTAACATAACCATAATACACAATGAAAGAAATAAGATCCAAGATCGTCGATTGTAAATTATCAGCCCTTGTAGTAAGTGAAATTATACAGTCGCAATTTGTACAAAGTATTAAGTGGTTTCTAAGGTACACTAAATTCTATAATTCTACCGCCCACCTCCTATTTATGCCAAGAAATATTGTAGATAAATGTTACCTTAATATTCATTATTTATCTTTGATTAAGTTTTTTGTTGTTGTTATTATTATTATTTTAGTTGTCTCTATCTGAAACTTGATGCATAAATATTCAACGTATATATATATATATATATATATGTGTGTGTAATGGAGTAAAATATTTTTTTACGGATGTCTAACATTAAAATAATATAAACATTACAAGCTTACAAACATAAACAGAGGCGAATCTGATTTTTCATACGCCACGTTTACAAGTTCGCAGACATTTTTTCTGTGATTTAGCTAATTTGCAAGTGATGCAGGGAAGGTATGCAATAGAGTTGAATCAGAAATATTGTATACTTACCTGGCGGGAAGAGAAATCTTCGCGTCTCCTGTATAGTACTGATGAGAGCCAAAAGCTCGAAACTAGTATACTACTGGGATTCGCACTGGCTATCACAAAGCTACTATATATATATATATATATATATATATATATATATATATATATATATATATATATATATATATATATATATGCATATGTATTACTATTAGAATAAATATAATAGGAAATAGGCAATTCAAAAATGCAATTCCTTAGATAGACTGACAAATTTTAACGTTTTATTAACACCCATTAATTATATCTCCATGTTCAGAAGATTACCATTGTTTTATAGTTAAATTAATGAAATACGTCATTCCATGAAACCGATGTAGGATACATAATGGGATTATACAGTCAGTCCATATTAATCTGGCAAAGGTTTTCTGTTTATGGTAAATAATTATATCAATTGGATGTAGCAAAAAAATCACAAGGATAATCATTGAAGTGAAGTTATATGATGCTATTATTAAAGGAGGAATTAATTTATATTTCCAAGAATGAGATTCTTCATTGGTATGTTTTTCAGGTATCCTTTGGCAAGATGAGTTAACACAGACTGACTGAGTCATTATTTCTATGATTAAACTTACAAAATGTAGAAATTGAAACCAGATGATGAATGTCTTCGATTCCCCAGGAGTTACCAAATTATCGATGGCCAATCCGGCTAAGAAGCACAATTGTGCTAATGCAGTCAAATAATTAAAAGACTGATCACTTTTCCATTTGGGATCGCTTTGCAATCTCCACAATGAAATATCATTTAAATAATAAATTATATTATAAAAAATTGTGATGGATTCCAAAATAAAGCAGACTGAGTTATATATACTATACGTTCTCATTCTGTCAATTTTATTAATTTTCTCTTCTTTTAAAATATTAACTGTAAAATATACAACGACCAATAAGATACTTGTTATCAAAAAAGACAATAATACAGTTAGCCATCGAAATCTTATCAGCGAAATCTTTTCGATAAATGAAGTCTTTTCATTCAATATCTCGGTCTGGTTTTCAGTTCTTTTCTTTTCCCTAATTATGTTTAGAAATGGATTTATGAGTAAAATGAATCCGATTATGAAAAAGTTAATATCGATAAACATTAAAACATTTTGAACAGATTCACCAGCTTGTCTTATAACCTTTACCATCTCGGAGTCTCTCAAACACTTTGCGGGTAAAGATAAGTTATATAGAATATGATAATCGTCATTGAATCTCAACAAAACCTTTCTCGAGGAAATAACAAGACATCCAACCATTGAAAGGAGTATCGTGATTTTCGTTCTAAGTTTCAATTTCTTTTCAAAAGGATTCACATTTTGCAAATTAACTATAACAATAAACGGCACGAGAGGAAACATGAAAATGAATTCTGCAATGTTGCTTATAAATCTATAATAGTTTAGACACGGTAATAAATTAGTAACGAAAATAATAGTGTAAAACAACATTTCAATTACACCATAAATACCCATTATCACAAGCATTGCGACATTGTCACACTCGATTGGGTTCCATTTATTCCTTGTCCAACGAAAAGTATTAATATATGACATGATACAAATGAAAGTCAGAAAGAGGAAAACTACTTCCAAAATGTTAATAACATTTGATATCGAAAAAGGACTGTCAATATGAGCCACTTCCTCTATTTCCAGAATAAAGTATGCAATAAAAAATATGATAATAATGCTTATCAAACCATCGAAAATGACATTTATCATATTGAAGGAATTTTCACTTACAATTGATTGTTCGAAAGTTTGGGATCTGTTCAAATTTGAATAATTTCTGTGAGATGATAAAATACCTATATCTTCATCCATTTCCCGTTCACTGAAGTATCTAGTTTGTTAAGAAATAACTTTTTAATCTATTAAATGTATATGTAGTTGAGAGTTATAAAGCTTTCTATTTATTCATTACCACGTGCATCTTCGTATCCAAGTCCAAATTATAACAGCTAAACAGTTCTAATGAGAATCTAAATTATTTCAACTGTGGTCAAAGTTGACATTTTTTAAGAGTTTTATTAAAAACATCAATATTAATTCGTTTTTTCATTTATTATGCCAACTTTTACACATCCTCTTTAAAATGAGAAGTAATAATATTCAATAATAACTCAATTATCTAACCAAATCACGATGACTTCGACGTTGTTGATGTATGTGTAATGACAGTAAATGTGTGTGAATGATCTGTATCTATAACACACTTAACAAAAAATAATTACATTCTATATTATGTAATTGGGAAGCACTGTAAACTTCAAATGTAAGCTCGTGATTGATTTTTGTCAAAATCTTAAAGGCAAATAAATGCGCGCCATCATTAAATGCAATCCTGTAGACATTTTATTGAAACAAAATAGAAGCATTAATAAAATATAAATATGAATATTTTTGAAACACTTAGTGAATATATAAAGTGATGATTTCTTGGTAACAGCATTTATTGTTTTTATGAATATAAGAGTAAACTCTAAATATTGAATTTAACAGATATTTATATTATTTAAAATAGCTATAGAATTAAAAAAAAAGAAAAATTTATAAAAAATTATTTATTTTCAGTATTTTACTAAATGTTTCAATGATTTTTTTTTCATTTTATAGAAGCAAGCAAGAAGAAAAAATGCAAGAGGTATCTCCAAGTTCAACAACAGTAGAGCGAAATCTAATGATTAAATCTCCAGAATCTATTTTTCTTGGGAGCCAACAAGGAAATTATGGAGAAGTGTGTCATGTTTGTCAGGTAACAAAATTTGCCGATTCTGCAGGTAAAAGTTGTTTTCTATGTTCCAATAAAGCCTGCTCGAGATGTGGATTTAGCGTGGAAATTTTACAGAATTCCAAACGAATGGTAGGATATTTGAAATAATTTTAAAATGACATACTTTTGAAAATAAATTTTTTTTGGGGTTGTTGGTGAAATGAAATATTATCAATTATTGATCTGATAAAAATCACAAACTGCAGATAATATAAAATTTTGTTGATTAACGTAATTAGTTACCAATTTACAGCGACACCAATAAGTCAATATTGCAACAATGACCTATTACAACTTTTAGGGTTTTCAATATAAATTGGAATTCACAACTTCTTGGCTACTGGTTTTGATGATCGGTAGATTCGATCAAGTTGTTTTCTTAGCTTTAACTTGAATTTACTCGATAGCTTTAATTCTTTTAAAATTGTTTCTAATAATACTTCGTAATTCGTTTTAAATCTTTTTTCTTCTTTTCTAAGCAATTTGTGTAGTTTTAATTTAGGTTGTTTCCTTTTATAATCAACAATCTAATGGCACTTAGTGATATTGACTTTAGTTTAAATTCATTGCTCCAGTACATTCTCTTCTGTCATCTCCAATTCTTCCATTATCTCTGAAAGCTGTCGAAATATGTAATTTTTAGAAGAATCCATCTCTCGGCTTTCTTTTTTTGGTTTTCCTTCTTCACTGTATTTGTTAATTAAGACGTTAATTAAAACAACCTTATCGTATTTTATTGTTTAATTTTTATTGAGTCTGTTTATTTTCTCTAATTTTCAATTTCTTTTTCTCACATTCTGTTTTTCAGAATTCTGGGACAACCAATACTCCATTTCAAAAAATTTCCCCTTGATCCTTTTAGTTTTATATACTGAAAATATTCTCAGAAACTTTGATTGTTTTTTCTCCAGAAAATGGAAATAAATTTAATTTTACAAGAACATTTGGACTATTTTATCAATTTTCACTTTTCTAAATCACAAAAATTTAAATTTAATATTTTAAGTAGATAGATAATGGCTCTCTGCAGCATGACCATCGGTGTACCCCATACCACCCTTCCCCTCTATTGCCACAGGGTTTTTTCCAGGTCAAAATGAACTAAAAAGCTTTCAGATCAAAATGAAATAGATTTATTCTCTTATTCTCACATTATAGCGAGGGAATATTTTAGGTCTGTGGGATTTTTATACACGGAATCCAACTCTCGTTAAAAAGATTTTTTAGGTTAGCAGGATATTTTTGTATTAGATTTATTCTCTCGCTAAAAAGGGACTACAATATATTATCGGAAAATATCATACCCTAATCCAATCCTAAAAATCCGTGTCCGACAATTACGTGGAAAGGGAAATTTTTTTCATTAAAATTTGTTCTTATTTGGTAGAAATTAAATATTTGACATTTTAATACACTGTTGTTAATTATATTGTTTGAAATAAATATATAATATTTTTAATCATACCTAAGAGAAAATCTGGATTCAAACTTCGTGTAATTGAGTTTGCTGAATCTCAGCAGAGAGAGAATTTGGAATAAACGAAATAGATGCCAATGACTTTGATGGATTTGCACAAACAACACAATCTCCTAGACATTTCAATCTAGATCCTTATACAAATTCGTAGTGTATACGAAAACGTTCCTCCATATTAATTCCCGTTAACTGAATTATTCTGTAAACCAGCAGTTCTGGAGCACAATATGAAAGACGGTTCTTTATATTAGGGAACATCTCTTCCATCTTCAATGATATCATTTTGAAAACATATTCTTCTTGTTCATCAATCATTTTAAATTTTTTCTTTTGCCAATAATCAAACGATTTAAACACAATTAATTAATTAACTTAATAAAAATTCTAAAATTTTTCGTCAGTTGATGGATTTAAAATCATAGATTTTATAAAATTATAAATTTATTGAACGTGATTCTAATAATGTAAATTTTTAATTTCTAATATTACTATTTTGCCACTTGTAAACATATTGACACATAATGGGTTGTACTAGAGGAGTCGCAAAGCTGGGAATATTTTTGGTTCATAATAGCAATTGGCTTTCATCAACAAGACATTCAAATCAAAAGAAGTACCAATATCTAAGGTTACTGTAATTGATTGGATTTTTAAGTCTTGAATCTGATACTTGAGATCACTTTCTTGTAGTGGTTTCATACATTCCATTACCCTAAATTTCCACATCTTGAAGAATAAGATAGGATATTTTTTTGCTTCTGTCCACAATATGTGTGGATTTGCCTGTCGAGATCTTCATTCCATCTACTAAACATTTTCCTCTGTAATTGATATTTCTGATCATTTTTCATATGATTCTTATTATGAACAAATTAAATAAAATAATGTAATTTAAATGGAATTAAGAAATGATGCAGTATATCAAATTGTAGGACCTAGCGGTAGTGGGAAAACTTTATTCGTATGTAATTTATTGCAATCAAACATGTTTAAATTGACATTCAATCAAATTTTATTGACACAGGGTTGCAGACAAAGAGGATGGATTGTCTAAAAATTGTTTCTGTAAATTAAAAATGACTATAATTAAAAGACTCGATAAAATTTGGTCATCTAGATCAAGCAATTCTCAACAAGGCCATACAAAACGTTTGGAATCAATGAATTATGGCAAATGAATTTGATGGAAATAATTCCTTATTCAAAAATCAACAAAGCATACAAATATATTTTGACTTGCATTGATTTTTTAATAGATACGCGTGTATTGTTTCTACAAAAACAAATATTTGCTAATAAAATGACCGATGCAATAAAAGAATTGTTTGCTGATAGAAAGCCACGTAATTAAATCCAACAAATATTCGAGAAGTTGACATGTTCATTGAAAGATTAAGATAATTTAGTAGTTGTTTGTCCACATGTTCCATTTAAAGTTGTGTTTCCAGATATTGAACATGTTACTAATTTTGAATTAAAATCAACATCTGTTAGTGAAAAGTGACCATTGTCAAATAAAATTACCAAAATTTACAGAAGATAATACAATTGGACAATGTGGTCTAAATATATTAGCGGTGTTGAAAAAACAAGATTTGGACATTATTTTGAAAATGAATTATACATCAATACTTTATCTGAATTACAAGGCCATTTAATGACAATTAATCTGTCACCATTTAAAGAATTAAAATTCTAAATAATGAGCCGATTAAATAAACTCTTCCTGATAACATTTCAAAAAACATCACAAATGTTCATTTATTCAAATATTATTGAACCATTGACTGTTGGAAGTGTAAGAGTTCCGTTTTTGAAATATACTTGGATTTTGTAATTAGAAATAAAAAATTCTGTGTACCGAATTCTTTTTCTTCTACTGGTAAATATATTAAATTTAGTAAGGATACAAAAACACATTTATCATCGCATTTTAGTAATGTGAATGAATAAAAAAGATTTTCTTGTGAATTTGCCTTCTAATAGTTGTCCTCTTACTCAGCCAAATAATGAAGGTAGTAAATTTAATGTTGAATTTCAAAATCCTATTTACTTGGATGGAGAATGGGAAGTGGTACTCATGGACTTTACTTTTGTGTGTAATAATTTTCCTTTTAATAATAATTCAAATGTTAAATACATTAAAATTTTATTACATACAAGTTATAAATACTTTTACTTTAACGAAGCAAAAAATGAATATACAATTAGTCACGAATCAGCTTGAAATTCCTTCTGAGTTTCATGAGAAGTTGGACGATTTCCTTATTGCAGCTGAAAAAATGAAATCAGTTGCGTCAAAAGTAGAAAAATTGTTATTAACTTTTTACCCAAAAATATGATTCATTGGAGGTTATTGAAGTTATACTTGACTCTTGGTGTAAAAGTCACACGTGTAAACATAGCTATAAAGTTTATACAAGTTCCTATTTTTTAAAAATATATAGACACCAATATGGAGTTAAGAGCTAAAAGTACAAACACACTTGATAAAATCTATTACAAGTCATTAAATAATATTATAAGAACTTTTTTTCCCAACTTCACCACTGATTATTTTTTCCATTGGATTTATAATCTCCAAGCTCTCTTTTTAATAAACTCATTAAATAATAGTTTGTACAACAAAACTTTGGAGAACTTAAAGAAGAGAATGAATCTGCAATTATGTACTACCGATAAAAACTTGTGATCTATACATCAAAACCAACATTTAAAAAATTTATTAAAATTTATGACAGCTTCAAGATCCTGAAAGAACTTAAACGCACCGGCCTTCCAATTCGGATAGCAGATAAATCTTGGACATTGAGAAAAGCTCTGGCAAACAACACAAATAAAAAATAAAACAATTCCACAATGGAAAACTGCCAGAGACCGAAAGATATGTGCTATAGAAAGAAAATTGTCTATTGCATCACGTACAATGTACGCAAGGAAATTGACATTGGAAGTACACTGAGGACCTTGCACCAAAGAGTTAAAGAACATCTAGATCCTGGTGGAAAATCCTCGGTAAACAGATATCTCCAAATGTGTCAACCAAGAAAGGAAAGAAAATATATTTCAATCGAAATCGTAGCCAATGGAAACATCCAAAAAATTGTCAGATTCAAAGAAGAAATTCTCATTATAAACAGACGGCAAACAATCAACACTAGAGAAATCAATGAAATCATCAATTTGATCTGTTGTCATTGACCTTAAGAATAACTGATAATAAAAAATTATAAAAAAATAATAATTAAAATAATATAGAAATTTTAGGAAATATACTTTCAAAAGATAGGAATAAAAATCAAAATTGACACATTTATTAAAATATTTAAATCGTGTATAAAAATAGATATTGGAAACTTTATTTTATAAATATTTTAAAATATTTTTATTAAAAAAGGCTTCTATGGCTAATTATAGAAGCTTTAAAAATTTCGGTTGGTGTATTATTTTGAATTTTAGAGGATATTTAATTTTAATTTTAAATAAACTTTTTTTAAAATTCTTCAGAAAAATAAAGTATATCATTATATTATATTTTTAACCAATGAGAAGTAAGAAAAAGGAAATAAAAGAAAGATCGAGATGTATGTTCGGAAAGAAGAATGCTAAATCTTATAGTCGAAAATATTTTCATTATTAATAATGCAATTAATAAGAAATCATCACTTAATATTAATAATAATAATAATAATAATAATAATAATAATAATAATAATAATAATAATAATAATAATAATAATAATAATAATAATAATTTAAATTAATTTTCACATTCATGCTGAAAGAATGCAATATTTTAGACTAATTATATTTCTCATAATGGGTCACAAATTTTAATAAATAATTTTCACATTTGAATATTTTAACTATTGTTTTCCAATAGATTTCAAAATTGCTGATGTATAAAAATTGTAAATAATATTCTGAAATCTTAAAAAACAAATTTTTATTTAATTTTTTGGTTCAATTGAGTCGTTGAAAACGTAATTTCCCAAACAGCATTTGGATAATTAATTATTGTAATGGACATTGGAATATTGGGCAGAATTTCTCTATCATTACAGGGAGTTTAAAATGTGTTTTTTATTATTTGCGCAAAAGCTGCTAACACAATTAGTTTATTATTATTTTGTTTATTTGAACTGGATCAAACAGACAACAATTGTTAAATAATAAATGTTTAAATGGATGAAATTTTTAATGATTTTTCGATTTGCATATTGTCGTTTCTATTGAACATTTATGGTATTAATTTTAATCTATGTCTATTAAAAACATATACCTTTACTGGGATGATGTCATCGATGATCAAGTGATGATCAGATTTCTGATACCAATTATGTTGGGTATTATATTTTAATAAAATATGTTTGTACCCATATACAAAAAAGTTGTTGGGTTCAAACAAGCAACCTGTTAAAGTGTGTCGGGATGGTTTGGGTGAATGTTATGTTATAATAGAGTGGTTTGATAACGATATTATAATCTAATAAAAAAGTTAGCAATAATAAAGCAGCAACAATTTTTAAGCAAGGTCAACTTTTATCATAACTAACAACCAATAAAATAAATAATCACTGTATGTCTTTCAAATGTTCTTTCAAATGCAAAGAAACTTCTTTAAAGTCGGTTCACGAACCATCCAAATCATATGATTTCATAAGTAACATTTCATTTTTTCGATTGATTTTTAATTTTTTAATCTTTTATTTCTAATTATTTACTATAGAGAAGTGATTATTTTTAATTTAAAAATAATTACGCTTTATTAACTGGTATGCCATAAGCAATAATAATAATAATATTAATAATAATAATAATAATAATAATAATAATAATAATAATAATAATAATATTAATATTAATAATAATAATAATAATAATAATAATAATAATAATAATAATAATAATAATAATAATATTAATAATAATAATATTAATAATAATAATAATAATTTAATGTACAGTTATATATTTTATTTATTTTTAAACAAGGTTTTGAAACGCCTTGTTATTTTATTGAGTATAAGTATAAATGGAATTAGGAAAAAAGTACTATATAGCGATAATTTACTATGGTAAATTATCGCTATACAAATATCGATGACAATTAAAAAAAAATAAATCAATAAAGAAAATAACATAAATTATATACTGCTCCATTATTTCTCAGCAACTTTGGAAAAACTTACTAAATTGTATTGGCCTAATCTCTAGAGTTCTTCTCTAGCAATAAAGGAAGGTTTCAAATTCCCTTCAGTGTAACAACGAAAATTTCTAAAGTAATTTGCAAGAGTTGACTCGTTGAAGCAAACAAAATAAACTTTCCATCCACATTTTATTGCTATTTCATATAATTATTGTTGTAATTTTATTCGAATTTTTCGTTGTAAAAATTCCTACACAACACGCACCCCGATTGTCCCGCCACATTTTTAACGGTGACTCTATCGGGCTCTACAGATTTCTTCCTATACTCACACGCACCAACACAAACAATACATAGTTTATATGTTTATATATCACCTATATAATTGAGTACTAAAATATATCATAGAATATAATAGAAGAATATACCGAACCTCCAACTCTATAATAATAATAATAATAATAATAATAATAATAATAATAATAATAATAATAATAATAATAATAATAATAATAATAATAATAATAATAATAATAATAATAATAATAATAATAATAATAATAATAATAATAATAATAATAATAATAAGAATAATAATAATATCAGAACGCGCACTGTATACAAAAAACACCACACATAAAATTTAAAAAATATTGAACATCGAAATCAGTAATCCGTAAATAAGTACGAGGTTTATGCCCAGAGTGCACAATTGGAAATAATTTGGACTAAATAAAAGATTTCCAATCTATATTAAATTTATACAAAATAAGTACCGCATTTTAATTTTATTAGTTAAAAAATTTTTGGAATATTAATTATACTTGACAGGTTTTTAGTCGAAATACAAAATATTCACATAAGTATTATTTTTGTCAAACTATCACAAGACTTGTAAATATTAGTAAAAATCATTTTGAGTTTTTTCTTAAATCTGTTTATTTAAACAATAAATGCTTTACAATTTTGCTATTATTTGACATCCTTAAAAGTTTTACCTATAGGAAATCATGACTTTAAGTGACGATAATACTTTTTATACCATCTTACAATTTCAGATTTTCTAAATTATTGTTCTCATGAATGCCTTTGTAAGTTCGTTGGACGAGAAAAGCTTTTACGCTGGTAGTCTATTTATAGCAATAGTTGTTTATTTAGTGTGAGTCACGTGCAAAATTATACCAAAAAGTATTTGTTTATTAAAACAAAAAAGTTCTTTTAAAAGATATGATTGTAAAAGCTTAAGAAAATTATTTATGTCTAAGTTTAGGATGTATTTTTCTTGAAATTCCGGAAAGTTCAAATATGTTACGGAAGTCATTTAAAAGACATTATTTTATCTATAAAGGAAATGTATTTGTAGACTGATGGATAAGTTTTAGATGAATGTCATCAATAACAATGCATAAAAGATTTTCTCTTTCTAACATCCGGTAACGATAATTCCATTCACTGCAATGCTTGGGTGACTTCCATTATTAATGATTTTCCGTATAGTCTAACTAGATTTTAAAATATGAATAAAGTTTTTAATTTTATAAAAAATCAAGTTTTATTGAAAATTGATCAATTAATTACTAAGGGTTAGGAAAAGCTTTCGGAGCAATCTCTATTCTAATAGTAAAATTTTAATAAATATAAACCTAGTGTCAAAATTTCGTATTAAATAGAAAGCAAAATATGAATTTATACGAGAAATGTCCAATAGTGGACCGCGGGCAAAACAAAAATCATACGTTTACTTGACATTTTAAAGAAATATATTTATGCCTCTTTTGATACGTATTATCCACTTAATATATGAAATTTGATCGGAAAAATAGAACTAAAATCAAACCTGTTAAGCAGTCGTTGACTACCATCCTTTGCTTATTTGTGAGATTAACTCAGTAATAAAAAACTCACAGTTGTCAAATAAAACTTCCACAAAAAGTGTAAATCTGTTGAGATCAAAACATGTGGGTGAAGATTAGTCTGACTTAAATTAATAATATATATATGCCGTATATGCTAAAATTGTGTTTTTAGTTCTACATACCTTTGTAAACCTTATAAATCTGAACTAACCGATGAGCATTTTGATGATCGTAACGAATAAGAATATATAGTTAAACATACATGGCAATGATTTAATTATAAGAAAACGCCAATCAAACATTCTTTTCAAGATTTATTTCGACAGTTTTACTGTCATCATCAGGTGGGATATAATAACTATATAAATTAAGGATTTTAAAAAATTTATTAATTTTATTAATTATATAAAAATTTTTTATTATTTAATAAAAACATTTCATTTTTTAAAAATCATAATTAAAATGATATATTATTTTTAAAAATTTTTTTTAACATTTATAATTTATTATAACAATCGCTAAATATTGGCATCGATTTAAATATAACGAAAAGCACCAAATCCAATATATATATATATATATATATATATATATATATATATATATATATATATATATATATATATATATATATATATATATATATATATTAAAACTCACAAAAGTTGAAATCAAACAAGATTCTAATAAATTTTCACAAAATTGTGTTTACTAATATTAATCAATTGCTTCAGTCGATAGTGATCAGGAACTTGAAAACGGAGATGACGGACAGTCATTCCAATGTATGTGGAATTGCACCCATGACATAAATATTCATAACCAAGATCCGAAAACCATCTAAGTAATAATTGAAATCTACTAATAAACACAAAGTTTAAAAAGCAGGAATTAGGTACCACCTTCCAACGTTGAAATGTAAGCTTAAACAAAAAACTGTCCTTGCTGATATAAATCAATTCCCTCAGTCGACAGTTATCCAGAACTTGAGAACGGAGATGACGGCAGTCATTCCAATGTATGTGGCATTGCACCCATGACATATATATTCAAAACCAAGATCTGAACACCATCTAATCAAGAACCGAAATAGACCAACTTCACAATTTGTATCATACATATCCAATCCAATCACTGATAGTTTTTCTTTCATTAATTTTCTACATCTATTTTCAATAATTCCAAAGTGCTTCTATTGAGTATCGGAAAAATCAAAGAGTAACTTTCAAATTTATTATAACAATCGCTAAATAATGGCATCCGTCATCTCCGTTTTCAAGTTCATGATCACTATCGACTGAAGCAATTGATTAATATTAGTAAACACAATTTTGTGGAAAATTTATTAGAATCTTGTTTGATTTCAACTTTTGTGAGTTTTAAAAGTTTTAAAATTTTTAAAACTTTTATGATTTTTAAAGTTTGAATAGAAAAAACAGAATTTTGTAAATTTTTTACGAAATTAATTTTTAAAAAAATTAATGGATTAGTTAATTAGTTTGTTTAAAAAAAGAGTAATTTATATTGATTTAGTTTGATTTCAATTCTACCCGAAGATGACAGTGACTCTGTCAAAATATATTGTAGTAAAATGTTATTTAAAAACATTCACTGCATTTTGCACATTAATTTTCGGATTCAATGACTTTATCAACACAAATCAAACGTTCCCAATAATTATCGAAATTTTTTAATAAAATTTTAAAATCAGACATACCTATTTTAATCTTACAGCCCTTATTGTTTCACTAATATGGGTCAAAGCCTTCCGTCTATAATGTTCTTGAGCTCGAATACAGAGATGACGGGAAGTCTCTCCAATGTATGTGGCCTTACACCCATTAATTGTAAACTGATAAACGCAATCGGAACACAATTTGACCGCAGTTTTGGACTTATTAATAAACATATTGCGTACTTTCCATGAAGTTGACACTATCCTATAGTTTTAATTCTATAACTGCTTTCTTATCTTCACTTTATAATCCTTAAAACCTTTTGAATATGGCAATGCTAACACAAATTTAGGCTCATCATCCTTGCTCACAGTATTTAATTTAACTCATCAGACTCACACACCTCAACAAAATCACACCCAGATTTTCTCAAACATGGATCCTTAGGATTTTTAATAAATTTGTCAGCAGTCTTTTTTACCGTAATTAATAAAAAGGATTTTGAATAACCGTTCTTCATTTACAATTCAACCAATCCTTCAAATCAAATCCTTCGCCATATTTCTTTTATATTTGAATTCACAAAAACTTTCGGATGAAGTATAAAGACCAGTATCAGTTGGTTTTCTATAAATCTCTGTCTTATAGTGTTTCTCTTTGCGTTGTAATAACAGATCCAAGAAAGCAAGTGATGATTTTATCTCCGTTTCACACGTATAATATTATATATATTATATATAATTTTAATTATGAATTTAAAAACAAATTTTATATAATTAATAAAAATCATAAATTTGTTTAAAATCCTTAATTTATATAGTTATTATATCCCACCTGATGATGACAGGAAAACTGTCGAAATATATCGTGAAAAGAATGTTTGATTGAAAGAATATTATTATATTTTCCTTATTATGAGGCTTTTGGTGAATGAGATGAAATGCAAAAGCTCCCACTGACTGAGATTATTTTTGTTTTATAAAAAAGCTTTGCATGTATTTATCTAGCATAAAAATTTCAACACTAAAATTGAAGTTAGAATTAAATATTGTATCCAAATAACTATAACATTCAACAATAAGTATGATTTGAAAAAATAAAGGGTGCCCGCCCCCTGCCGGTATTTTAGAATGTGCTTTAGGACATGAGAAGGCAGGGAACCCTTGATGTGAAACAAAATAA
>CAUHTR010006187.1:0-11971 GCA_959609185.1 Schmidtea polychroa
GGCTTTTAGTATGAATATTTTAATAGGCATTTGTCTTTGATGCCTGAACTAATGACTTGGCTAATGACAAATATAGGCGACATAAACCTTTTTTTAATTATCTCACCAACTTAATAATATTTTTAATTTAAATAAAATTTGAAAACTTGGTTTACATTTTGTCATGGAACCAAGGGATTGATTTATCAACCAAGCCCCATTAAAGTTAAAGAAGAGCATGCCCTATCTATGTGCGACGTTAGGAATACTGTAAAACGTGTATTTATGAAAATATTACAATGGACCAGCTTCGGGATAATACCTGACAGTAGCAGATTATAAAACTTCAAAACGTATATTTAGGGGAGAACACTACCACATACATTTCTTGGAAAACGTATATTTACTGATGTAATAGCAAAATGATTAATTTATTTGCATGTTGAGCTGTAAGAAATCAACAATGGACTCACAAAATATCAAAATATCTGGCAATTGGCTTGTGTGATCCCTTCAGAGGGGTTACTGATACATGTACAGTAAAATCTTTTTTACACGGGCTTTTTTACACGATTTCATGTGAAATCATGTAAATAATTAAAAATCTTGCTATATATTTAAGGTTTTCCCACACATTGAATTTTTGTGTAAAATGCAGCGATATTTTGGACGTTTAAAGGTTTCCAAACAAAGTTGTAAAGCCATTGACTTTACCTATCATTGATGGCGTTACATCAGTACAGACACTGATGAGTTTGCTATAATCTAATTTTAGATTTTCTAGGTATGATTTTACTTTTCCTCTTAGGAATCAGGTTAACATTCCTGAACTTGAATACGAAAATTTGGTTGTTTTGGCAAGACAAAGTGGTAACACAAGCGATCTCATAGACGTCATCAAGTGTTTCAGGAAGAGTTCTCCTTTCTTTGAGTACATAAACATGTCCCTAGAATCAGGTTATCTAGAGAAAGGGATGTGAAATGTCAAAAGCACCGCGGTTCTTGTGATGTCCAAAGCGCCCCTGATGGTCCTTGAAAATCTGAGAGAGCAGTTATAAATTTCGTTTCAAGCCGTACCGATATCGGCAGCAGGTCTCCAAGGTAGGCAGCCTATAGTCTTAGAATGTAGGTATGGCAAATTAGATCCGTACCTTCGGTAAAAGGATTGGCTCTAAGGACCGAGTATGATGAGCTTAATCAAGAAGTGGATTGAATTGGAATTGGGCTGTTTTGATTCTGTTTGGGACAACCTGAGATGGAGTTGAAATGGAACTTTTTCGACTTGATTGATGGACGGGTTAGGCTATGATTTGTGAGTTTTCGGATTCATGGTCTTATAAAATGTTCAACTGAGTGATGGGACAAAAACTGAATTTAGCCCGCTTACCAGTTACATGGTCGGAATGCGTTGCAAAATAGAACGTAGATACAACCTTAAGTAAAGTTAAAATAAAAACATGTGAAACATCAACTACCAATAAAAGAACTTACAAAACACCAAATTAATAAAACACAAAAAATAAAAAAAAACAAGAGCAAGAAGTATTACACAAAAATATCTCGAACATGAATAAATCATAATTAACAGAAATTAATGTCGATAAGTGAAAATAGGAATGGAAATGGAAAAGATGTCCACAAAATATCATTCAAAAATGAATTAGTAGTCAAAATTATAATAGAAATTAATATAAGAACTTTTATTTCTTTCAATTTCACCACTGATTATTTTATCCATTGAATTGAAAAGAGAGTTTTTCAAGTGAATTTAAAGTGAAATTCACTTGAAAAAGGCAGTGCCGAAAATTCGTGAGTATCAACAAACATCGATATATTACTGATTTATAGTCTTCAAACTCTCTTTTCAATTCTATAATAGAAATGATAAGAAATGCTAAGATATTGTAAGGAAATGGCGAAATCGATCATGGCTACCAAAATCTAGTTGAAGTAAAATATGAAAATTTATGAAATTAAATTACCAAAAACTAAAATTAAATAACGTATGAATTAAAAGAAATAGGGATCTTATTTATCCAAAAAATCATCGAATGTCCTATTTTTTTTGTAAAAGCGCCATTTATGGGTTTGCAAAGAAATTTTATAAAATGAGTCAATAATGTTAAAATGAGTTTTATGAGAATAACAATTTTAACTTACTTGCTCTTATTAACCGATTGAATTGTATTGCACCAAATACAAAATACACAATCCAGTAAGCAAAGAAAGTTTTAACTTGCACAGCTATATCCATATATTTTGATATTATCAGCCTATCAATACTCAATTATTCGCAATTAATTAATTGACTAAAACAAAACTGGATAGTTGCCTATCAAAGGCTATGACAGAATTGACAAAACAATTGCTCAATTCACGGATCGAAGTTACACCATTAACAGATGCGAGAGATTTCATTCGATGCGAATCAACCAATGAATCGCTTAGAAGTTGGAAGTGTTTTGCTGAAACAACCAGAACTTTGTCATCGAGCAGCCAAGACAACAGAATCAATCGAATCGCATAATTAATCTGATTCAAAAGAATATAGAGAGCCCCAATCGAATTGCAATTAGAGCTGTTTAGAATTCGATCGTCCAAACATGTCTTGAATATTTCGGCAGACTCACCACTTATCAATCTGTCAGCAACGACCCTGTGAACAATTTCACGAATTTGAAAAATTCGATTTGGATCTTCGCTTCCATCTTTAAATGATTCCAAAACCATTAGAACTTGAATCGATTTGATATTATAATCCATTGGAGAGAGTAATTGAGCAATACTAATCATGTTTATATATATTTTATATTCTAATTTAGATTTTAAATCAAAACATATTCATATTCAAAAATTCTATTTCTTTCCATAACAACTCAACATTTAAACACATTTTTTATACTTTATTTATTTTCTTTATACAAATTTTTAATTTAATTAGGAAATTCCTTTTAAATAAAAACACAAGTGTCTCATAAATGCACAAAATAACACAAAATAACAACCATTAACATAAATGTAATTTTTCAGGTTCCATTGCTGTCACCACAACAAATGGAAACCAGGCGGTGCAAAATGGTCAAAACCTCCAAAACAAGAATTGCAAAAACATTTTCTAAATGTGTGTTCCTTAAAATTCTTTCCTAAATAATGATGTTCGTCTAACAAATTTCGATTGGTGTGGTACCAACCTAACAAAGAAACCTAACGCATCTGAGTACCAAATAGACGACAGAAAAGTACACTCATAATCAGTGCTCTTGAAATATTCCAAACGTAGTATCGATACAGCAATTATCTAAATATCGATAAAAGAATGACACCCATTTTTAAACTAATGTAACTATAAAAAAATTAATTATTTGATGAAATTATAACAACCTTTTACGATGCCATGACGTTTGATCCCCCTAATCTTTTTAAATATATTTTAAATTTGAAAAACCAATATTTGCGGAAAATTAAGAATTTTAAAGCAAATTTATAACCAGTTTTCTCTTAACCCTTTCCAGCCCAGTGATTCCAAATGGAATCATTAGTTAAAAACTCAGTTTTTTTCTCTCTACTTCCAAAACGGTTGGCAGTAACTAGTGAGAACTATAGTAAGATATGTTTTTAACAGTTGGCACAAGGGGGCAACAAAAAAAATGAAGTAAAATATTTTTATGATAAAATAAGTAGTTTTGGTACCTACTTACTGCATATATTTTTTTTTGTTTTGAAAAAATTTGGGCTGGAAAGGGTTAATATATACCGTATATACTCGCGTATAAGTCGAGTAAATTTTAAGAGGTTGTTAAGTCCTAAATTGGAAACCCGCGTATAAGTCGAAGTAACAAAAATAAAAAATGGCTTAATGATTTCATTAAAAATTAATTTGTACGTTTTTTGACCCGCGTATAAGTCGAAGTGGCTATTTTGACTTGAAAATTTGACGTAAATTTCTCGACTTATACGCGAGTAATTCTTTAAGAATTATTAAATATTAAAATTAATTTTTAAACTATCAAATTTTTTATTTAATGAAATGTTTTACATTTTTTATTTTATTTTTGTCATGTTAACACCAAAATAGTTAAATAGTATATTTTCAAAACTAACAGTTTTTTTAAAACTATTAACGAATAATAAATGAATAATAAATAAATAATTAATTCTAATAAATAAATAATTAAATATATAAAATAAACTTTAAATAATTATTATTTTTTTATTTATGTTTCGGGGGATCAAACGTCGGTACACCGATTTTACTGCCACGCGGAGAAAGAGCTTACTTACAGCGAGAAAAGGCACGTTTCACCGTCTTGGCATGTAAAATTTACCACACAACTCGGGGAAACTACTTTGTAACTTGTATAGTTGCAATCCTCACCTGCGGCTCGGGTAATAACCTGCATACTCGTCAAAATAATATTTTCCCCCTAATTGAGTAAATAACTATTGAATTAATTTTAACTTCATTAAGATTAGAAAAAGGGTGAAACACAACATGGAAATGATTTATATTTGTTATACCATACACGGGTCGCAAAATATGGAGTTCCGGGGAGCAGGCTAAACCCCCTTGATATAGACGATATAATCATAAGAAATATAAGTAAAATATTTATCTGTGCAATAATTATATTTATAAATAATAAATTTCAAATTTTAAAGATTTTTGAAAAGTTTTTTTTACTTTTAAAATGATATTTAAATTTTTGGATAAATGTGTTGCCAAAGAGATATTTGGTAAAACTAACTAAAACGGGTTGAATTTAGATAATAACTGATAATTGCATTATTTTTATTTAAATATTTGAAATTTTACCGAATATTTTAAATTATGAAATTAAAAAAATTAAAAAAATTGTTTAACAAAATTTAAAAATTGAGTAAAATAAACTTCCTAATTATTATCGATTTTGAAACTTTTCTTTTCCCTAGTTTTCAAAGTTTTTTTCAAAGTTTGATTTATTTTTGAATTCTCAGTATTTACATGGCATTGTAACTGTTATATATATATATATATATATAAAGACAATAAAATCAGTAAAAATATCGATGTTTTATTTCACGAATTTTAGGCAAATTACTTAAAAAATGTTGTGTCGAAATATAAAAGGTGAATATAAAATAAAACATCGATATCTTTACTGATTAATAATCAAATTTTTAATAAATATTTTGGTTTTATTATGAGAATTGCATGAGAATAAAAAAGCAATGTATATTTTTAGTTAAGACTTTTCAAATCCGTACAGCACAAATATGCTCGCGCTAGCTATTCCCGATTTTGTCTGTCTTTTGGCACAAGAAAGTACATAGACAAGTGTTGGTTTAACTGACCCGGTTACATGTATCGTTGTGCTCAGTTACGCGCGAAAACCACCCCCACTTCTCCTTATTTGACACATTTACTTGTGTTAGTTTCGAGTTAATAGTTTTGAAGTGAAATAGTTTCTTTATTTTATATGTAATAAAACGTTTAATAATCGTTTGAATATTTTCCACTACTGTAAGTACTATTATTTTTTTATTTTGTTCATTTTGTTACCACTGTAATTTTATTTATAGCAATGAGCAATAAAAGAAAAGCAAATCAAAGTCAATCAACTCTGTTGAGTTCTTTTTCTAAAAGAGCAGCCGTTTCGAATAATAAAGTTGATCATATTTATGAAAATTTATCGAATGATCTAATAGAAGAAAAAGAACCTGCAAATGCTACTTCCACACAACCACTTTTTTCTAGTAGAGATATAATAATTATTATTAATTATCTTAAAATATTTTTTTCTATTTTTCGTGTCAACTTTTAACATTGCTCGATGAATTCCTATAACTAATAATTTTGCACCCTCCAAGCTGAAATCTTTGTTTCTCATATTAATAAAACAAATTAAATATATTTGCTGTCCGCAAAATAAATTATAAAATTACATTTTAAATAAAAATCACCAATTTACAAATTGTGTAAAATGAATATTTAATGAATATTACAAATATTATCTCAATGTAATTATTCACCGTGAAATATAATTAATATTCATGGCAATAATGCGTGAACAAATTATAAATTGTGCCCCATCAAGCAAACAAAAACCGGAAAAAATTTTCTTAATTATTTTTTCACAGAATCATCAATATATTTATAAAACATGCTTGGAAGGATCAATTTTTGCACCAAAAAATCACTACCGAAAAAATTAAATTATTTTTATAAAACAATTTATTAATAAATAATTATTTCTCAGCGGAAACAATCAATTTTTAATTTAAATGAGCTTTGTTGTTTGGCAACAGGTAATGAGACACTTCAAAAAGTAAATAAATGAAATAAACATAACTGTAAATATTTGTAAGTATTTAAAAAGCAATTTAAAGTATTGTTTTCAATGATTTACTCAAAATTATACTCAAGGAAAAGATTAAAATCAGTAAATCCAATAGCATTTATTGGATAAACACAATGAACCTTTGTTGATGTTAGCGAATAATAAAAATCGTAAACAAATGAGAAAAATTATATAAAAACAACAAGGCGACTTCATTGGTACATTGCTACCATTTGCATTATCATTATTAGATGGAGTAATAAGAAATCAATCATGAACAATGGATAATAGATTTGAACGAAACAAAGCAAGTTTCAGTGGAGTAGCAAAGAGTAGTTTTGAATGGTTGAGTTATGGTGAAAAAGTCAGATAACTATATCAAAGGATATATTGATTACAATGCCCAAATGAGAGTAGCTAATAAAGATTCATTTCAGCAATATTATTATAAGTTAAAGAACAATAGTTTATACGGTAAAACTGCTGAAAACTTGAAGCAACTTTTTAAATTTGTGATTATGCAGCAAAAGCAAAGGATTGATAACTTACTGTATCCATCCTATGGTTCGTCGTACCATCAAGATTGCAGATATACCTGACAAGGAAGTGGTGTATTTGGATAGACCGATTTATATTGAACAAACCGTACTTAATTTATCCAAACTTCGTATTTATCAGTTTCAATAAAAAGAACGACAGTATGATAGAGAAGAATTCAATTGTCAAATTAATATCGCAGCTGGTGACACATATTCCTTCTTTGTAGAGTGTAAAAGTGTAGACTTACGCTAACAACTGTATTCAACAATGATTGCCGATGGGCTCCTGGATACTTAAAATTATTCGACAACCGCTCCATTGTTCTCAAATAAAATGTGTTCAGTAACAGAAAAGTTCAAGGATGAGAATAAAGGAAATCAAAGTAAGAAATAGGTGTTTCTTTGACCTAAGTGCTACTCACTTCAAGGCGATAAAATACTCTAATTCTACCAAGCCTACAAAAAAGTGTATACTGATGGTGGAAGAGTAAGCATTCTACAAAAGATAATAGGAAGTTTTAATCACCAGTTGTATACTTTCAAGACAGAAAAACGAGCTCTCCGATGTTAGGATGACTAAAGGGTTAGGGTCACTATACGATTTGTAATAAGCATATTGCCATTGCTCTATTAAGAAAGGAATGCAAATCGAAACGATCATGATTCTTCTATCAATTGAATGTGTAATTTGTGTGAATATCAAAATATATATTGTGAATAATTTAAATTAATTAATTAAAATGTGCTTTATTATTTAATAATTCATTTGTTTAATTAATTTTTATTTATTGTAAACAGTTGCATTTCAAATAAATTTAGATTTCAACAAATGTTTAGATAGAAATGATAAGTATACATTAATATTTTTCAATACAGGGAAATGTCGAATAGTGAGTTGTAAGAAACCATTTGAAAGTATACATTATAATATTAAATATGTTCAACTTCAATGATGTACAATCACTATTGATATCAACCAAAAAAATTAATTTGCAATATTTGTCAAAGAAAACCAAATGTATATATGAACCAGAAATATTCCCTAGGTTAAGACTTGAGTCTTATAAGCCTTTATGTATAAATTTATTTTACAACTTGAAATAAAAACTCTAAATTATGATTCCATTATCATTAAAATTATACAACATGTAAAAGATTTGATTGGTTTACCAAAACTATAAATATTGAAAACGTTAACAATCAATTCAATTTACAATGACTCAACTTTCGGAAATTGGTAAAATTTCATTTTATCATTTATTTTATCTTATCTTAGAATATAAGGTTGAGCTTCTTATTAATAAAGTGGTTGATATTTATCCGGAAATCAAAAATGATATTATGAATTGTGCATTGGAAATTGCACTCAATAAAAAAGTTCAAGCAACATGAATCAATATAGAACGTATTATTTTTCATCGTGAATTTATGATGTATAGCTATGAAAAACAAACCGAAATACTTTATGCAGTCAATATAAATTGTCAAGAATACATTAATTACAAAATAAAACAAACAATAAATATTTTGGTTAAAGAATTGCATAAATATCAATTAGTCTTAGTTTTAATAAATGTTTCATTTTTACTAACTTGTTGTCTTGACATAAAAATAATTTGAAAATAATTCATGATTTTATAATTTCCCGCACAAATATTTTATTTTTAAACAAAGATTCGAGATCTCTGTTATAAATTACATCTAAAACAAAAACATTTGTATTAATATCTCTATTCATGTGGGCTCTATATGATTTTATTTAAACAAAAATTCATATTTCGTGCAATAATATTAAACATTTGAACAAATATTCGACATCTCTATTAAAAACTATTAAGGAAAGTTTAAAATTCCCTTAAAATATTTCAATTTTTTGATGAACTATTATAAATAAATAGGATGAAAATATTTCAGTCCATTCAAACAGCCGAATTTTTGAGAATAATCGATTGATTTTACATTTTCTCAATTACTAAGAGGACTAAGAAACTTTTCGAGAATGTCATTAAGGAATCTTCTTAGTTGAATCAAGAGCCAATTTTTTATGAAGATGTCTCGAGTTCCTAATGTTCCCAAAAATGTTCCTTAAAACGAAAAAAGTCTATCGAAACGAAATCTTTTCTACGATTTTTGTACAAATTCTTGTTTATCGTCAAAGAATACATCTCTGCCGATGCCGGCACCATCTACACCCATGGAAATGACGGGAATGGATGTGTTGAGGCTATTCAAAGAATCTAATAGCGGAAACAAGTACATATTAGTGTTCTGCGACTACTTGACTAAGTGGCCTGAAGCCTACCCGATGCCTAATCACAAAGCTGATACCATAGCTAGAATTTTAAAAATCTGAAAATCTGTCAGCTAGAAAATAATATAATAATAAAATAAAATAAATAAGTGAGAATATAAAAAATCTAATTAATTAGAGATGTTATGGCTCGTATTTACACACAAAGGAGCTATGGCAATGAGTACATACGTTAAGATGAGGAATAGAAATAAATAAATTTAAAATTAAAACTTTCTTTGCACTTAAAAATCAATAAATGCACAGTAGTGTATATAATGGGAACACCGGCTCACCCTACCCATCTAAGGAATTTACTAATTTAAAAAATTTTAACATTAACGATTTTTAACATTGAAAAAATATTTTTTTAATAAAGATGGGTACTTTGAAAAAAATAGATACTCAAAATACATGTTTAATAGAAACTTCAATCTTGAACCAAGTAATTCTTCTATCTAGTGGTATCTAAAATAGGTGAGGGTAAGCCAGTGTTCCCATTATATACACTACTACACTTTAACACATAAAAATATAAAAATTGAAAAATATAACATTTTCTAAGAGATTTCGTTGACTAATTACCTTAAAAATGTGTACAGGTACAAAATCGAGTATGCTGATCAATATTTCGTTAAAAAAGATTTGAAACAAAAGTGACCGAAATGGGTTTTGAACCCATTGGTATACTAAAAAATAAGTTGTTATTGTGTGAATATTTATTGATGAAATTAATAATTTATTATTTTTTTTATTTGTAATCTTGATGTCTTGTAATTTGAAGAATAAAAATTTTATTTTTCCAATGTCCTCTCAACAGTTTTTTTTGATCCGGATCATTTTTTTATTTATTAATTTTAACCTCCTTCGTTTATCGAATCTCTTCCAATATACAAGCTGGCCAGACTCATACATTCAGAATCAATTCGATAATAGCAGCACGCCTTATTATTCGCTTCTCGCTCACGAAGTCGATTTCATTGGCGTTTTAAGCGTGCTGCTCGAAAGTACAAATGAATTCGAAAGCGAATCCAAAAGAGGTCCGAAAACAACCGAGAAACATTTCGAAATGAATGAGCACATTATGGGATCGATCCCATGGGTGTACGAAAGACTGGTGGAGGTAGTTCCCGACTCGCCAACCACACCCATTTCAATAAAATATTTTTTCATATTTATGTTTAAAAATTAATTAATTAATAAAAAAATAAAATATACAAGTTGTACCCACACTATATATTTTTTTAATATTTATTTTTAATATTATTTTATGTTGAAAAAAACTGATTTCAGTTGGTATTTGAACTACAATTTATTTGAACCATTGTGGTAGTCTATTCCCACTGAGCCAGCAATCTTGTTTTTAAAATTTATTTTTTCCTATTAAACACAGAAAATTAAATATTCTACTTAAAAACTAAAAGTAGTAGAATATTATGAAAATAATATTTTTAATATTATTTTGTGTTGAAAAAAAAATAGTTCGACTTGGGATTTGAACCGCTGCCTATTCTTACTACTGCCACTGTGCTATCAGGGTTCGGATTTCTGTCATTTTTTAAAAATTTTATATTTATAATGATATTTAATTATATATTTAATTCTAAAATTCTAAAAATTAGAGGATCACATTATGAATAGTAAAATATAAAAATTGAAAAATATAAAAATATAAAAATTGAACCAGTGAAAAAATATTTTTTAAAAAAGATGGCTACTTCGAGAAATTTGAATACTGAAAATTATTTTTGTAATTTGTGTAATAAAAACTTCAAAACAAAGACAGCATTAACTTCTCATAAAAAATCAAAAGATCATTTATTTAATGAAAATCTTTTAGATGATACAAACTCTAAAATTTGTGACAAGTGTAGAGAGAGATATTCTCAGGGTTTGATATACATTATAGAAATTGTATTGGAATTAAAAGAATTAGAGAAACATTTTCTTGTTTAATATGTCATAAAAAATTCAAAACTAAATTTGAATTAAAAAACATGCTAGAGAATGTGGTCAAGAAAATGAAGAAAGTGAACAAGAAGAGGAAAATTGGGATGAATTTAATCATATTGATATATTTGGTTCTGAAGAACTTGCAACATCCTCAATTTCATCATATATTAAAAAATACTCCAATGAGATAAAAGATTCATTGGAGCAATCCATAAAAAGTTTGAAAGGTTCAAGGTTCAATATTATAAAATACAAGATTATAGTTAAAACAAAATATCGGAGGGAAATGAATCAAATCAAAACTTTCTAAATTCAGAAATTTCAAATAATTATAAACATTTATTTTCAATGAAAGGATTCAAAAGAATGAATAAAGATGTAATAACCGAGTTGCAAGAAAAAATCCAATTGTATCATCTTTTTTAAATTAGATAAGCGTGACAAGAATATGATTTACAGTGATTTATTTTCAAATGTTGAACCTGACAAGTACATGTTTGATGTGTTTGTTGCTAATCATTGAAAAAAATTCAATTATATTTATTTGGATAGAGAAAGGAATGAGTTACAAAAAAACCTTGTTTGAAACTTGTTTTTAAAATATTAAAAACTTGATTTCTGTAATTCATTATTGTAAAATCTACTTAATTATTTCATTATTTACTTCATTATTACTTCATTATTTTCATCGATGATACCATATGTCATTGGAATTGTATGATGTATTTTATTTATAATAAAAATTTCATTTGTCCATTTTGCTGTGAATCCTTTTTCAAATTTACTTTTATATTTAAATATTCTTACTCGTTCACCAATTTTAAACTTTGGTTTTTCTAATTCTTGTTTTAGAGCCAAAACTTGTTTTTGGTTCGAAAACGGGGTTTGTGAAA
>CAUHTR010006188.1:0-21433 GCA_959609185.1 Schmidtea polychroa
AAAGAAACAAATTTCTATTTCATGTTTCTATACTTTTTTTGCTCACTGTACGTAGGCCGATAGTTTTAAAATATTCTAGTTTAGAGTTCCAATTTCCTATACTTTCAAAAATCTTTAGAAGTGTTATTGTTTCATCAATTTTTTAGGCTTTGTTACTATAAGTTCTTTAAAATTCATATTTTGTCCTTTATCTGCACTGAAGTCTTGCAATATAATATAGTTTTTATCTCGCTACCACTTAAACACTTCAGCTAACACTTTTTATGATGAATCTCGATTGTTACGAATCGTTTATGTTCTGATTGCTTTAAACTGTCAACTCTTACATTTTATCGGCCATTGAGTTGGTAATTAAAGTGTTTAAAAGACATTTATTGAATTTCACATCTGTAATTTCAGTTTCTTCTAGACCTTTCATCACGATTTTAGCTTCAGCAACAAATAACATATTAAATTTAGTCATCTGTTACATTTATTAAATCATTCTTCAACTAAGACATACTTCAGCTTTCTCCATCCTCGCCCACCATATCGTCAACTGTTAAGTGTCAAATATCTTGTCATGACTTTGTGAAACATTCAAAGAAAGATTTAGTTGTCTTGGAGACCACGCATTAATATTTTTATTTTCGACGTGGTCGTCATTCAGATCAGTGTTCAGCAAAATTTTTGTGTTCAAGGTAAACCTACCAAAATCAAGAAATTTTAGAGGTACACCAAAGAAAAAAACAGCAATCCGAGCTACTTATTCGGTTTATTTGGGAATATTCAATGGAAAAATAGAAAAAGATTTTCTGCTTTGCTTATTTTAATTCAATCCGAATAAATTTCTAGTTTTTAAATTATTTAAGTTTTTTTTATAATTTATTTAAAACATACTATTTTATTAAAACCACATTATTTTATTTAAACCACACTATTTCTAGCATCTACCCGTTCCAGTATTAATTTTATAACAGCTTCAATTCCATGTTTAATTCACAATAAGAAAAGCTTTCAAAATAAATTTCAATTTGTAAAATCGAAAACGCACTACAATTTAAATCGAAAAATAACTGGCAATATTTTTTCAATTGCAAACTGCTACACTAATCAAATAAAATTCAAATTCTCCATGTTTGAATTCTGCTTTGAAAACTTTTGACTAAATTATATTACTTTCAACTGCTAGTAGCAAGCATATAATAAATTATTATTTATATGGTAAATTGCTGACCTGGGGTGTGAAACATAACCTATGACCTGTCTTGAGTCAAATCAGGGACACATGCAAAATTACAGCATCTTAGGTTCAATGGTGGGGAATTATATAGACAACAAACAGACTTTCATCTTTACATATTAGATGACAAGTCATACATAATTGTATTAATTATTAAAAATGCAGAAGATTTGATATTCTAAGGGATTTTGAATAGTCTAGAACCTCGGTTCTCAGAGCGTGTTCCGCGAAAAAATCAAATGTATAATTCAATTAAAAATTGGTTGAAAATAAAAATCAATTCAATGTAAAACTTACACGTGCCATTCGACTTTGTATGAATAAAAAATATCTTTCGGGTTAAAATTACTTCTTGGAAACATAAAATATTATTGCAGTTATGGAGTGTTTTTGAGAACATTATTCTTTTTTTATTGGTCTTTTAGTTTCAAAAAGGTAAGCAACCCACGCCCCCTGTTTTAAAGTTTATGCTGTATTGTAGNTATTCTTACAATATTTATTTACAATTTGCACCTAACTTATAATTTATTCATAGATTTTTATTTTTATTTTAAATTAATATTATGCGTCATTGAACATTAGTAAATGTAAAATTAAAAAACAGTGCATTGATAATGAAGAACGTTTATTAGGAAAATTGGCCAAAATTTGCCCCTCAAAATGCGAAATGGAAGGTTACTCTATTTTACGTCAATGATTATGTTTGAGAATAGATGTATGATAATAAAACATTTTTTCATAAAAAATATACCATATGGCGAACGAGGATAAAACGGAGTTGTCTCTTTTTGTGGAATTTCAGCCACTTTTCCAAACATTTCACTAGTTGACTGCCTGGTAAAAACGCACATGTTTTTCTAAGCCACACGTTCTGATTGCATCCAATAGCCTAAGAGTACCTACTGCATCAACTTCGGCTGTGTATTCACTCAAATCAAAAGATATCTGAAGTTCGAAAATAAATAAATGAAAATTTTAGTTAATGTTAAAATTAATCAACTTTGCTAATGATCAAATAAAAATAATTAGTTATAATAAATAATTTATAATAGAAAATCGCCAACTAAGTATATTATAGTATAACATTGCTATATATTTCGACCATTTAACAGCCTTCTTCAGGCTAGGAATCGTATTAATAACAACTAAATGAAAATAAGAATATTCAAACAAATTAACAATAATAATCATAATCAAATTGTATGAAAATTAAAAATATTTTAATAAAATTTTCAAAGACATTTTTTTAATCATATAAAAATTATTTTAATTTTAAAAAACGCACAAAATTATTAACATTCTCATACAAATAAATGTAATTTAAATTTCAAAATTAAAAATTGTTTTCATACAAAAAATTTAACAAACAATAAAAGCATCCCAAATATTAAATATACAAGTTGAATGATTTAAATACACTCAAAATCCCTGTGGGATGGGCAATTTAAATATTAATTATAGAATTTAAAGATCTAATTAGCAACGACTCACACGTTACTCGTTGCTAGTGGTTACTCGAACTCTTCGACAAGATCTTAAAATCAGAAATACTTATTTTTTTACTGGTTTTTAAAATGATCACTGATGTAGGTCAATCCATTCCGTCGGCAATGCTCAAAAACTCAAGTGGAGAGATGACGAGCAGTCTCTCCGGTGTATGAGGCTTTACACCCATAACATGAAAATTGATACACGAGTTCTGAACACAGACCAATTTGAGTTGGGGACTTTTTAGTGAACAATGTTCCACTTGGTAGTATGTATTACACAAGTCAATCGAGCTGGAATGCTTTGCTCCATTCAGCTTGTCTAGCATTTCTGTTATGTTTGGCATCTGTAACTTTTGTCTTTTCGTTACTAGTTACGTCTCTACATTCTTATCTTCGTCTATTCATTGTAACTATTCGTTGAATGTCACCCATTTATCCATACAATTTAAAACAACCTTCACTGGTGCTTTGCCTTTCGTCTCCAATGTACCATGCTTAATTTTGTGTAGCACTCATTCTCTCGATGGCCACACTTGTCACAGCTCTTGCATCTGACGTTTGGGCATTCTTTTCTAATATGTCCATTTTCTCAACACGCCAAATATTTGCGTACTCTTCTTGGACACTCTCTACTCCAATGTCTTTTTCCGTGACATGTCCAGCCTTCTGTCTGTGTCCGGAATTGTCTATTTTCTTAATCTCTTTACCTAGGTCTGAAATCTTACCCTGTTTCAACATATGGTCTCTGACAATTGATAGAGCTTTTCACAGCATCTCTATAAATATTTTCCCATAATTTGTTTTGTGTGCACTCTAAATTGTTGTGTGCATTGACTTTATAGACTGTGTACGCTCACATGCACACAGCTTAGAGGAAACATTGGTCCCAAATCTTGCCTACCAGTTTGTCAATTGTTGCGAAATACTTACTGGTTTGCCTATACATTAAAGCAGTCTTCAAATCTTAAAGTAATGTCGTTTTTACAGTAAAAGCTTTTCTTAGTCGCTTTTTTATACATGGTTATTTTCGGTTCAATTTTTCAATTTTTCAATCTCATGCTAAACCTGGTCTTAGTTATTTATATCGTGGATTTATACTAGGATTTATATATATATTTGATCAAAATCACTTGAAAAAGGCTGTGCGAAAAATTTGTGAATATCAAAAAAACATCGATAATACTGATTCAGTCAATTTTTAATAAATATGATGTCAATTGAAAATGAAAAGAAATCAGAGGTGAAAATCAAAAGAATTTCTTATAATATAACCAGAATTCTTGAAATAATAATTATAAGTTTAACAGTAGACCGCAAATGCAATGGATAGAAATGATAATGCAGAAAAGGATTACTATGTCGATTCCTATGCCCATTTCGGAATTCATGAGGAAATGTTGAAGGATGAAATACAAGCCATTTGTTATCGAAATGTTTTATATCAAAACAAGCAATTAATTAAAGATAAAGTTGTTCTCGATCTTGGCTGTGGTATCTGCATGTTAGCAATTAAAGCTGCCAAAAAGAGGCATTGAAATTAACTGCTTAAATATTATTAATTATACCAAAAAAATCGTCAATTCAAATAAAATGAATACCAAAGTCGATTTAATAAAACGAAATATTGAAGTAGTAGAGTTGCCAGATGATGTTTGGAAGCTTGATGTAATTATAGGCGAGTGGATGGTATATTGTCTGTTTTATTAATCGAGGTTAAACACGGTGATATTTACCAAATACAAGTTGTTTAGAATTGGAGGCATTATCATACCAGATAAAGAAATTTTGAAGAATTCTTATATATCATGAGATGTTATATATTTTTTAGTTTTAGGATCTATATACGATATTGATAGTGCAGATGTGAAGAGAGTTCTGCGAAATCACAAATACATTTGTATTGGAGTGTTTTTTATTTCTCAAAAGCTTTTTTATCCTTTATATGCGTCGCCATTGCTAATAAATTATTAAATTTAGCACTACGAAAGCCACAAATTAAATTTCGATTTACTGAAATTTCCAATTTATCAAATTATTAAAATTCAGACAAATTTTAACGTTTTATATATCTAGTCCACATCATTGCTTTCAATCACAGTGCTCTCAACCTATATAATAAATTTATCCATCACAACTAATAAATGTATTGGATACAGATGTTGCTACTTTCCAGTTGAATTAGTGAGTTGGTATAGACGTGACTCACCCCCCCCCACTCTCATACATTCCTTGAATTCATATAAATTGATTGACTGACGAATTGTTTATCATCATGCAATTTTCTGCCGATCAGATAAATGTTATTCATCTTTCTAAATGTTTAATCTAATTATATATTTAGTTTATTTAAATTATCAAATCAATAGAAGATTAGCATAAAAATTAAATTAGCTTTTAAATCTTAATTTCTGGTTTTCTAATAACTTTTTGACTTAAAAATTATAAAAACAAACATTATTCAAATTACATCATTCTTAAATTACAAATTATGGATACCTTCACATGAGACTGAGCAGCTAAATTATAAATTTCATCTGGTTTTATCATTGATATAATTTTAACAAGCGATGAACTATCCGTCATATCTCCATAGTGGAGTTTGAATTGCTCTAAAACAATCTTTATTCAGATTTATTTAATTTTTTCAAACTTACTATTTTGATAATGTGAAGCCGGGTTAGCGTACAGGTGTTCTATTCTTCCTGTGTTAAATGAGCTAGATCTTCTTATTATTCCATGAACCTTAATTCAATTAAATGATACACTATTTCAATACAGTATTTCAATTACTTCATAATTTTTATGTAATAAAAATTCGGCTAAATAAGAACCATCCTTAATTTTAATAATTCATAAAATCAAATATTGAACATTTTACTCTTACTTGCCCAGTAATTCCAGTGATCAATGCAACTTTAGCCTTAGAATTGTCGCCAGAATTGTTCATTTTGAAATGTACAATATTTTGTATAAATGACGAATTAAAAAGAAGTAATTTGATATTTTAGTTATATAATATATTCAAACAATTTCTAAATTATTAATTTATTAATTTAAAAGTGTAAAATACGCATTTTATCTTAAATAAATGTGGATAAATGTTGCCAAAAAATGTTTGAAGCGGATGGAGTTAATTATATGAAGTAAATAGATTAGTTCATTTTCTTCATGTTACTTGCAGCCACTGAAAACTATGGACTATACACAAGCAGGACCGGATTTTCCAATAGGCTATCTAGGCTTCAGCTTAGGGCCTCAAGATCAAGAGGGAGTTATATTCAAATTGTCAGCATAATTAAAATTACACTGTTCTAAAAACAGTGAACACTAAAACACTGAATCGAAAATAAGGAGGAATTTTACACATATGGTTAATAAATAAACATTAAAATGTATAAGTTAAGATCAACACGTTCGGCTCATTGATATGCAGACGTTCGTTATTATTTGAGTTAGTTCTAGTTAGTTTTAGGATTGCGTACACCATCATTTCATTCTCGCTTTTTGAGTTCAATACTTTCAGTACAGTAGGTTCAATACTTTCGTAAAGTGTTTATAGACCATTGAAAAATATTTTTGTGACAATATCTTCATTTCGCGGAATTTTAGGTAAGTTCTTTACATATTTTTTAATTTGTATATTTTAAAATGTATTTCACGTGCTTTAATTTATATTTTCATTATTATATTATTGGGCTAGAACTGAATTTTAGACCCGCAGTTAGGATTGTGACGGAATGCATTGGCACATAACAGCATTAAGTGTACTAAAAATAAGGCTTAATAAACATCAATTAAACTAAAATAACAGGAAACACTGTACACAATAGTAAAAGACCCAAATTAAAAGAAAAATCAAACATAAACAAGAAGTACTACATGAAACTTATTCAAGTACAACCGGAAAACATAACAAGAATAAACAAAATAGAATTAGGGCGATACAACAAAATAAGAACGGGAATCAGAAATTTCCATAAATTTAGAACAAAAATAATTTAAAGATCAAATTATAATAGAAAAAAAATAAAAAACCCGGAACAACCCGGAACAACCCACCAAAACAGCGAAATCCATCATAGCCACCAAACAACGTAATAAAATTAGCAAAACAAACAGTCAAGTTTTAAAATAGCAAAAATCATAAAAATAATTAACAAAAAAACGAATAAAATAAGAATTATATACTAAAAATATTATACTAAAATAAGGTATATATAATATATAGATATATATATATATATATATATATATATATAGATATATATATATATTATATATATATTGCGGCATTTCAGTCACAACTCACTCTTTATGCCAAGTTTTTTGTTGCTGAGAAAATTTGTAAAACTACTTCAGAGTAAGGAAGTTTGTTATTTATTATATACATATGTTATTTATATTTTTTTCTTTTTTTTGTCATAGGAACGTAGGATTGGCCGAGATCTTTGTTGTTATCACTTTGTTGAGGTTATAAAATAATTAAAAATAAAATAAAATTATATTTGTTATGAAAGACGTTAAAGACTGTTCAAGGAGAGAAGTGCGAAGAAATAAAATGGTTAGAAAGACTTGAGAAGGTGTATCAGTAAACGGGAAAAGCACAAAAAAGCGAATTGAGGAAAATCGATAAAAGATTCATAAATTCAAATTAAAGTCTGGAAAATTTGTCATGTGGAACAGGTAGCGATGACGGAATTTTCAGAAAATGCTTGGAAGGGTGCGAAAAGGTGCGTGAAAGATGAAAACAAGAAAATGAAATTAATTAATTAATTAATTAATTAATTAACTAGTAGAAAGAAATCCCGAGTTGGGTAAACAAAGAGAAAAGTAAACAGAAGGAAAATTTGGGCCCATTATCGTGTCACAATGATTAATGGAAGAAGACCAAGAAAAAATAGTGCGTGACGGGCTTTTAATTATCTTTGTTCGTCGGACCATTCTGAGTGACAGTCGAAACAGTTTATTCGAATGCCAGGAAAGAGATTGGCTCGGCAATAATCATTAGTTTTCCTAATTTCGAAGAGTATATAATGAATGGGAAAATCAGAGCAAATCGGCATTTTGCCTCAGCTAAAGTTAGAAGAAATCGAGCTTAGGAAAAGGTAAAAACGAATTTAGGAGATTAGGGAAAAAGAAGATATAGAATAGGAATTCTTATGGGTGAAAAAGGATCGAATCAAAGAGAAAAAGGGAAAACGTACGTCAAGAGAACCTAAGGAACTAAAAGGTGAATATTATCTTTATCAAAGTCTTGTAAATTGTAGATTATAGAATTTGAATACAAATATACGTTTAGTTGTGTTTGTCTAATTGTTTTTATAAAACACGTGGAGTCAGAATCACTTACTTTAATAAGCAAGTGCAGATATTGACGAATAGAATGAAATACATGAAATACATGAGCCAGCAGCAGCGAAAAGGTTAATTTCTGGACATTGAATAAAAATCTATATCATTTGTATTGGCTAAACATGTGATTATATACCTCAACCAGTGTCAAGATTATGCATATTATAAAATATATAAATTTAAAACAAATGTATCTTAAATTCTCGAAATTTGGAATTTTCTAGAACATATATCGTAAAAATTATTGATAAAAATTTATATTTTTAAATAAAAATTTTAAAACATTTTAAATTTAGGCTTGTGTTAAATAAATTATAAAGATCATAATTATTTTTTAAAAATACGAAAGTGTCGGTTCTTGTTTAAATCTGTTTCCCGAGAAACCTGATAACGCTTGAATTTGAATATATTTATTTTTTGAAAAAAACTACAAATTGTAATAATTATAAAAAAATTAATTTAAGAAATCAATATTTATTTTAAAATTATTTTATATGGAAAGAGATAGAAAAGAACTGTCACTCACAATAAAACAGGAAGGTATTTCAGTCATCATAAATTAATGATAATAACATTTTTTGTTCAGATGGAATTTCAGAAAGGTTAGATAGTGGTTCACAATCAGGCAAATCTAGAATTTCCGAGAACTCAAATCGTAAATCAATAAAGACTTCTGAAATTCCGAAAAGTACAAAATATTTGAATTTTATTGTTAATTAAAATATTTTGTCAAGATAACTTAAAAGAGCTACAGAAGTCAAAAAATCCGTTTAAATTTAGAGATGATGTTGACATATTTGCCTTGCGTGACGAAGAAAGAAAAGTTAAACTGGAAGTAAGAATAATAATAAATAAAAATTACGTTAATTTGATTCAATTGTATTAGGAACGTGAGAGACAGCGCCATTTAAAAGTTCACGAAAAAACTTATGGAATTGATTCGCGAATAAAATTTAGACAAGTTGCATTGCTAAAAGACTCGGACGAGGAGGAATCAGCAACACAAGATCAAAGTTTAGTTGTCAAAGAAGATCCAGAATTTGTTATTTCTGCCACCAAAGGTATAGGAAAGTCAATTTATAAATATTTCTTGTTGTCTTGTTTTATTAATAATCGATATAATTTCTAAAAATTTTGATATTACAGTAAGCCCTCGAATAACACGGTTAATCGGTACCGTATCATTTGAAACTAGGAATAATAAAAAAATAAAGTTGGAAATCAGCAGAAGTTTTATTACACATTTTTAAAAATAACTTAAAAATAACAATTCATTAACAAAATGAAAATAACAATTAATGAACATTAATTATAAACGAATAAATTATTTATTAAATTATAAACGCAATGTTTCCTTTAGTATTATTAATCGCTGTCATCATCCAAACGTCGTATTTTAATATATATTATAAGAACTTTTATTTCTTCCAATGTCACCACTGATTATTTTATCCATTGAATTAAAAAGAGAGCTTGAAGACTATAAATCAGTAATATATCGATGTTTGTTGATACTCACGAATTTTCGGCACTGCCTTTTTCAAGTGAATTTTACTTTTTTACAAGTGAATTCACTTGAAAAAGGCAGTGCTGAAAATTCGTGAGTATCAACAAACATCGATATATTACTGATTTATAGTTTTCAAACTCTCTTTTTAATATATATATATTAATTATATATTAATTATATATTAATATATATATTAATTAAACTAACGGAAATAAAATGAAAAAATACAATTTGCTAAATAATGCATTGTTATCTATGTTGTTTAGGAATTTCCTAAAAATATACACTGTTATTGCTTACTGTAATAAGTTAAATAAAATAATATTAAATCATTATTAATTTATATATACCTATCCCTACCAACACCAGATTTCAAAAGAATCAAGAAACAGTTTTCGGTTTACGAAAATATTAAAGAAAGATTCTTTAATAATTATCTTAAAATATTTTTTTCACTTGACCTAGGTTTTCACATTTTAAAAAGTAACAAAGATTTTCACATATTTTGAGAAAATTTGATAAACGAAACAAAGTTCTAAATTTTTACCCGGCTCTAAAATCACTAGTAGAAAGTCGAAAATTATGGCCAATATTTATTAGAACATTTACTAACATATAGAGTTTGAGCATTTATTCCCGTGGGCTCTCCCTTAGTCATCCAATAACTTAGCTAAATCACTGCGGAATCATCAATTTAAATTTCTCTTCTAAATGAAAAAATAATTTAAAATCTTACAATCATCTCTTTATTTTGATATTTTCAGATCGCCAGGCTGAAAAAGAGACATTATCAGAATATATCACAAAGAAAAGAGAAATGTTTTTACTCCAATATTCTCTTGGTGTTAAACGAGAAGAAATGCGAAAGCTTGAAGAAATAGCTTCGGCGGAAGAAAAGAAATTGGAATTGGCTGAGCAGTATTTGGAAGAAGACGCGGCAATGTTTGATGAATTTCTGAAAGAAAACGACAAGAACGCTGTTGATGCGATGAAAGTGTACGCATTTTAATTAAACAAACAATTTTATCTTTTCGTTTTTAGTGCTGAAAATGAAAGCAAAGAAAGAATGGCTAAAGTGGAGGCGAAGTTAAAAGTTTAAATACGCAATTAATGCAGATAAATCCGAAATCAATAAATATGAAGAACAATTAAAAGAATATAAGATGTACAAAGGATTTTTAGATAGATTGATACCTGAGAACATAAGATTGGAGAGGGAAGCGGCGTCAAAAGCTAGAAGGGAAGCTAAACGAAAAGTTAAACAAGAAGAAGAAGCCATTGGTAAATTTATATGGATAAATTTCATATTTTAATATTGTTTATTTTGAAACGAAACCTGATGCGTTCAATAAGTCTGTCGCCTAATATAGACTTAAAAATAATAACTCAGCTATTTTTTATTTTGAAGTAGTCATATAAGTATAGGTTAGTGATGGCAGACCTTTTTCGCATGTGAGTCAAAATTGAAATCATCTTTTAGAAATATTAACTATTTTTTAAGTTTTTAAAATATATATGTAAATATATTTTTTTTTGGATTAGAAGTAGATTAGAGCATATTATATAAGATATTATTATTTTATAATAAAAACAAAGAAGACTCAATATCAAAAAAATGATATTATACAATATTATACAACATGTTTAACCATTAAAGTGCTTAGGAGCGCCATCGCGCCTCACATGTGATCGTATCCACTTTAACATTATTTGCAAAAATATCTTATAAATTTTTATTAGTTTTAATTATTACATTTAAAATGTATTTGTATGTGAAATTTTTATTAAAATACATGTTAAAAATTATGAAAATATTAAATATTTAAAAAGCCACCTCTTTTCATCGTTTTTTTGTTCAGAAAATTTGAATAGTATATAACAGCGTTTCCCAATTTTTTTGACCGCGGCCCGGTACGAGATTTAAAGATTTTTCGCAACCCACACTTTGGGAAACGCTGTGCTGTATGAAAGAGTACAAATACACACTTCAGTACTATTCATAGTGAATAACCGATGTAAAAGAACATTTTTTTGTGTTTTTACAATTTTTGCCGCGACCCGTTGCCGGGTCGCAATCCACACTTTGAAATACGCTGGTATATAGAATAATTGGTAAGCACTTAAATGGTTAATGTGGCATTGCTGTTGCTTATTTTTAGATAATTCTTGTACATTGGTTCATTACTTTTAGACATGTGGTTGTCAATTTATTACCAGGTCTATTTTTTTGCTTGGATATTTAGTGATTGGTCTAAAATTGACAACACACAATTAATGAATGTAAATTCTTATTCTTTGAATGGGTCCACAGCTTCAAAAGTTTGAGAAACACTGGATTAAATATATCCATAAAAACTTGTTTTCAATTAAAGAATGTTTGATACTTTGTTTAAATTGCAGAATAAATCCAATATTTTTTCCAATCATACTCGGAGTACCATCAGTTGTTTTAGAGCATATTATTTAAGATATTATTATTTTATAATAAAAACAAAGAATATTCAATATAAAAAAATGATATTATACAATATCAATATTATTCTGAAAATTCCTTAAAAACTAGGTTTGCCAGATTTTCACTAAGACAAACCGGGACGTCTGGCAACCCAAACATTTTGGCATTTTAAATTAGGGTAACTATATAAAAAATTAAAATAATAAACCAAGTATAAATGAAATAATTTTCTGTAAATCAATATTCATTTTCACAAATGTTTCAGCTAATTAGTTTAAAACATCCAGGTCGGTAGTTCTTCCTGTCAATGTTATTAATTCGACCATTTTTTTCCCTAATTATATTTCCTGATTTACATTTGAAAAAGCTGCCAGTTATGCGTAACCACTTACGTCCTTGCTATCATTTAAAGAAATTGTATATGTTTCGGCACATTTTAAATCGTAATTTATTTAAGAAATATTTTCATCTAATATTAATATTCGTTCTTTAGTTGAATTGCAACTTATAGTCAACTCATTAATGCACTTTATTATCAAGCCTTTTTTTAAATCAGAAGATAGGACAGAACTACATTCGAGAAAACGGCTCTTTTAAAAACTCACCTCCAAAAGAAGTTTTCCATTTCGTGATATACAATGTACTACATGAAAATTATCAGATGAGATATTTTTTACGAATTAAAAATATTTTCACTCATTAAACTGTCAGAACTTTTTAAAATTTTGTCGTATGTTAGATATTTTTGTTTAGTGTACTCGTACAGGTCGCCAAACTGTCAAACAATAAATATATTAGAACAACATGAAGTGTTTATCTTCACTGGATATTAATTTAGTTGCAAAAAAAAGTAAAACATCCGAATCCCGATTTGGGGATCAGGGAAGCTAATGGGTTAAATATATTGCTTTCTAATTTTTATTGTTTTAACTTTTGAGGAAAATATTACTTTTTTCTTCTGCTGTTAAGGAAACGAGATTTGTATGTATCTTTTCAAAATTTCACTGTGATATTTTCCTAGCAAATTATAGAAAGAATTTTCTTGTTTATCTGAAAAGCTCCGTATTTTCCAAACCATTCTGTTTGATTTGGCCTTGAACTCGTATCATTCGTCTTAAGTTTCTTAACCGCTGACATGCTAAATATGTTAATTAATATTTATAATTAGAATATATTATATTTTAAATAGAAATTTATTTACTTACTGAAAACTTTATAAATCATTAATTTGAGGAGCTTGTACCTTTCTACGTCGTTCGTTTGGTAATACAAATAGTGAAAACATTCATTAAGTGTTTTGCAAAGTCTTCTGCAAAATTGTTATACTATAAAAATATTATTCTGAAAATTCTTTAAAAACTTGCTATTGTAAATATTCGCAGTAGGCTTAGTAATGACAAATAAAATGCAATTAGGAAAAGTAAGAAATTGTGTGTCCTTTTATTTGAAAAATTTCAAAAGTTTTACAAAACACTTAAAATCACTTAAAATAGTTTATTGGATCAGTGGATGACCCGTGGGTCATAGGTTCGCCATCGCTCGTATAGGTGAAGGAAATGAAATTTGTTTTACTCTGTCATTTTTCTTTATCTTTATCATTATAACACCAGATTTTTGACAAATTGTTTAAGTCATGATACACTGATTCTTTGTTTTCATAAACCGACCAACAGTGAAAATCACAGGTTGTTGCAGTCTACCAATCAGAAGGATGCTCCATCTCTATAAACTGTAAAATACTGGGTGGTTGCATTTTGAGGTGGTCGCACATCAGTTTTTGATGAAAACAGAAAAAGTCAACCTCGAGAAATTTCTGACAATATGAACGAGTTTTTTGAAAATGGGGCAGGAGGAGTAAAGATTACAGTATTAGCGTGAAAGTGTGCTTGCACTACTGAAGGTCTAGGTGTGCGAAAAATGTGTTCACGATTTGTGTCTCATTTTCTCTTAGATGAAATTATGGGAAATCATTGCATCATCTGTGAAAACAACATCGACATTTGACAGCAGCATAAGGTAAGTTCGTGTAGAATAGTCTAACAAATAAGGAGATTCCACTTAGTACAAATATTTCTTAGTTCAAGAAAGTTAGTTGAGATTAAGGCTGAATACTACAACAACATTGTAGCGGAAGTCAAAACGAAGGGTAGAAGGTAGACATAGACGCAGCTGTGGTTTTGCTTGACAATACGCCTGTTTACTCAGCAAGAATTTCTCATGTCAGAATTGAGTAGCCTGGCTTGAAAACTCTCCTTATAGTCCTAATCTCGCTCGAGGCGACTTCTAACTCTTACGAAATTAAAAGAAGCATCTAAAAAGAAAATCAGTCACTGGTGTGGAAAATTTACAGAGCCCGATCTAGAAGATCTTCGAGGAATACACGCTGGATTTTTTCAAAAATGCATTTTTAGAACTCCTGCAGCTCTGACAGATATATATGGAGTGACAGGAGTCATGCATAGAAAAGTAATGTTTTGCTGTTTTTAGCGTGTTTAAAAAATCAAAGTTCTACCGTTTTAATTTCCACAATAAACCTGGGACTTATTGAATGCACCACGTATATTTTAGTTTTGTTAGTAAAGTATAATATGGTAGCGTACTAAGTAAATATTTTTGGAAAAACGAGTCGTAAAAATATTTTTTATATATTTAAGTAATGCCTTTTTTCGTCACTTGAAAAATTTTTAAAAATTTTGTTGAGCAAAAAACGACTAGCCATACCACAATATTATTCCTTGGCCTATTTTCATTTTTCCTTTTGTTATCCCAGATATTTTGGTCAGTTTGTTTACTGAGTATACTTTATTATTTTCAAACGACAAACACATTTATTATGAGATTATAATAATTGCTAATTAAATTATTTACACAAATTAATTTCAGCCCGTATTGCGAGGACCAACAGCGAAAGCAGTAGCCAGTCCAGTCGGAAACGTTCAATGGTCAAAAAACCAATTGATTTAAACCTGTCAAAGTTTGTTATTAATTTAATTTTAGAACATATCTGATATTTTATAACTTTGGGATCATAAAAAACTTTTATTTAGTCTTTTTTACTCTATATTATTTAGTTGACTGTTGTGCAAAAATTCTTTGAACATTTATATAAATACAAACGACCTAAACAACACAAAGATATATCAGTAAGCATATCCTGAGAATAAAAGACATACTTAATGAAATTACTTAAATAAATGACGATCGGATAAGTCTTAACTACTGGTGTTCTTTAACCTTTGAGTGAAGCCTTTTTTCTAAATACAAAATGGTGAGCTTCCGGCCCGGCGCCTTTTTGTGGTTAGTTAAATAAAAACTAACCCTTGATTATTTTTTATTTTGTTAGTTTTTATTTAACTAACCACAAAAAGCGCCTGGGTCGGAAGCTCACCAAAAAGGTTGCAGAAAAGTACGTTATTTCAGCAAATACATTATCAACAATCCGTACGAACAAAGAAAAATTAAAAAATGTGCTACGTGATAATCCATTCTTAATAAAAAGAAAGAGAATGAGGACAGGAAAATTTGATATGGTAGATAGTGCTGTCAGAAGCTTCGTTTCAGAAGCCTGAGATAATATAAAATATAAAAATATTTCCCTGTTTAATTCGATTTCCTGGGTAATTCGATTAATTTTTAAGGTCTCTTGGAGAATCGAATTAAACAAGTTATACCCGTATTGATTAAATATGCCTGATTACTATTGAAAGTTAATTGCGTAACATTATACAATAAATTTTTTAAAATAGTTTTTCAATGAAGACAAATTTTTAAATGATTAAAAATATTGAAAAGAATAATGTTTTGACTGGTGACCCGACAAAAATGCGCAGGTTAAATATGAAAACAGCGCAGACGTGAACACAGTTAAATTACTTGGCGAAATAGATTAAACCCAATTGTAAGATGACCCAATTACGCCATTAAGCTAGAAGGATGCTTCTTCCATCTCGACCAGTGTCCTTGGCGCAAATTCCAATGTTTTAATTTAGCAGAGTCTTATTGTAGTGATGCTTATTTGCGTATGAACGTTAAAATGCCTCTGGCTCTCAATTTCATTCTTGTGAGTGATGTGTCGGCTGCTTTTTTGATGACCTGGTCGATAACTGTTTTCCAGAACTTACTTCCATCACAGATTATTGAAAAGACGCTTACGTCGGTAGACAAAGAAGACGCTGTCATGAAAATTAGAGGTTTGTCCTTGGCTTCTGGACTATGCATAATTGTGTGGATGTCAATCTGTCCCGTAATAATAATTCATTTGAAGCTTGGAATCGGCCATTTCATCAGACAGACGACTGTCAAAATCCATTTGTCTACAAGCTTGTCGATCATTTCCGGAAGGAGCAGGATAGATTGGTCTTTTTAATTCAACGTTAATAATCTGTTTTCAGAAATTCGGAGGTATCCAAGTCAAAAATGATTCTTAGGAGTAAATAACTGAAATTTATTTTATAAAAAACCAAAAAACCAATATACTTTATTTTTTTTTTCATTTTTCATTTTTATTTTTTTTAAAAATGTTAAATAATATATTTTGTTCTTCTATTTTCAAATTTTAGTAATCAAATTTTATTAAGAGTTGAAACTGTTGCCGACCAAAAAGAACTAAGACTAGAAGATTATAGCAGCGATGATTCGGTATGTTCCATTTTATTTGAAATTTTTTATTAATTTTTTTAGGAAATGGATTTATACTTTAAAGATCATCAAGACATGCTTAATATATTTACGGAGTTGGAAGAGTCCAATCTTAGCCTAATTCAGACATGTCAAGAAACCGAAGAATCCCTGGATGAGCTTAAACAAATTAAACAAGCAACTGAATTAAAAATGTAATAATCATTTTATATTAATCATTTTAGATATTCTAAAAAGGCAGAAATTTTTCTAAATTTGTTTTACAAAACAGGGGAGCAAATTTATTAGAAATTTTATCCATGTCATGATGGCCAATGAAAAAAGCCACTTATTAAAATAAATAGTTTACATGTAACGTAATTTATTTACGTCTATCAAAAAATATTGGATCAGAATTCTTATTACGGTTCAGTAATTAATATAGATTTAATTATTGGGATTAATATTAATAATTATATTTTTGGGGTCGTAAAAGAATTCTGATCCAAAATATTAGTGTCAATTATGAGATTACTTGGTTTAAACAAAAATTATTTTAGGGGAGTTTAGTTTAAAAGTTTTTTCTGAAAAAATACTTTCACCTGTTAATAATTTGATTAGATGGGGATGGATTATTGATAGTGCTATATAATAGGAGTTCCACCTATATTCAATGGAATTGTTCGATGACTACTATAAACTTTTTAAGAAAACAAATGCAACTTCTTCTCAAGTATATATATATAGTATATAAGTTTGTGATTATTCTGTGACGAACTAGCTGTATCTTTTTAAAGTCAGTGCCTGAAGTGTTCATTATATTACTAAGGAAACATCGATTATCAAAATCAATGTCAAAAGGTGCTAGAAATAACATTTCAATGGGAGTGAGTAGGGAGTAAATAACGACACTGGGACTTGAAACAATCTTTATGCTTGGTACGAAACAGAATATATTGTGGGGGAAATTGTGATTTATCGTAGTGCGTGTTCTGACGAAAGCTAAGGGAATCGTATAAGCCACAAAGAGAATCGGGCGAAGAAATAAAGGAGACGTTTTCAAAGGAATGGCTTGACAACATCGTATCCGGGCATTATGCTATTAATTACACTTATAATAATAATAATAATATAATAATAATAATAATAATAATAATAATAATAATAATAATAATAATAATAATAATAATAATAATAATAATAATAATAATAATAATAAATAATAATAATATAATAATAATAAATTTTTCATGCAAAGCTAGTTAATTAAAATTAATTTAAAATATCTAACACATTTATTTGCATCGGAATGAATGCTGTTTCATACGATTGAAGAAGACTTGGTCTGAAATGTTCTAAATTTTCATATGTTGAAATTATTTTTTGGAGTTTATGTCAACTTTAAGATACATGTATTTCGGGAATTCGATTAAAATGTTTTTAATAAGAATGTTTTTAACCCATTACCTCCCACTGTACTCACATGGGTACACTTGTTAAAGTTGTGATTTCATGTTTTTCTATAATGATTATCCTGGAAGTAGTGACCCATTTCAATAATAAGTGGCATTAGTAGTCTACGAAGAAATTCAATATGGTGGCAACGCAATGATAACCGTCATTAATGTCGGTTTGTTTTGTTCATAATAAATAACGGTTAAAAGTAATTTTTACGTGTAGTTTTATTTTGGGCGTTAATAGGTTAATAAAACCATTCCAATAACATTTTTCTTTGCAGGAAAAGGGACACGGATGTTTTGATGAAACAAATTACGAAATTAGAAAAATCTATTGCGTTAGAGGAAGAAAAAATTGAAGAATTGGAAATGAAGAAAAAGTAATACTTGAAAATTTAGTTTTGAAATTTAAAAATATTTTTTATTTAGACTTTTTGCATTGAGTGATGTAAAAGTTGAGGACCAAGACGAATTTCTTGAAAGATTACATAAAAAAGTTGAAGAAGTCTACCGAAACTGCGTTTCTGATAGAGAGGCAAAAATGAGGTTATTCCATTCAATAGTTTTTTTTAATGAATTGAAAATATGATTTCATTGTTTTTTCAGCACACTCGATATGTTGACCGGTATAGAAAATCAGTTAGAATTACTTTTTGAAGCAATCGATCAAATGCCACCTGAAAAGGTTGAAATAGCTCAAAAGGCAAAGGATAAGGAAAGGAGAATACAAATGAAAGAAGAAAAGAAAGAACAACAAAGACTGCATCACGAAGAGAGCAAATTAAAAGCTCTCAAACGTGTTGAAGCACCACCGAAGAAGCAACTTGGAAGACGGTTGGTTGGTCGCTCAGAACCTCCTCAACTGCAAAAAGAAGATCCAGCATTAAATGATCAAAGAAATAGGGAAGAAGAAGAGATGGCATATTTTTTTACGTAGAACTTAATTTGTGTCCATTTTTTAAATTAATTTAAATATTTATTGTTGAAAGAGAATTATTGGATTTATTTTTGGATTTATTGTAAAGAAAGTTTAAAATTTAAATTTAGATATATTGGCAATTAATTGATGTTTTGACCGATTAACTGATGGTCAAAGGCCCATCAATCACCAATTATGAATCGTGCCAATCATAGAAAACTATTTAATGCCGTAGTTTTCTAGAAACCATAATAATTTTAATTTTCACAATAAGTGGTACGAAGTTAAGTTTTTAAAAGTGTAAAATGTACTGAAGTGCTCCAGACCGTCAGTGCCACACAATCTACCATTATATTCTGTACATTGATATCTAGTGCTTTATACTTTTCACTTTCTCGTATTATTACTTACCTAGTAAAGATTCTGCACTGCAGATTTTGATTGTTGTGTTGAAGTTATCGATGGAATTAAATATTACCAATTATTGATCTGGCTAAGCTTCTCTTGAGATATTAACAGCAATAACAGGTTCTTGGTTTTACCAATATTTATTTATAATTGTAATTGCTTATTACAACATATAATGAGTAATAGGCCGTTTCAATGATAACTAAACTGCTTCTCGGTTTCCCTCGTCGATATACTTGTGCTAATTGACTGGTTACTTCAACTTCTGTTTCGCTTTCGTTAATCTCTCTGATACCTTGTTTCCAATTGTCATTCCTTCAAATTAAGATAAATTCCGACTCTACTGTTTCACCAGTTTTGTAGTATTCTCAAAATATTTTGTCTATTTTTCTTTCGTCCCATTCAATTTGTATCTCTCTCCTTTTTTAGGTTGGCATTTACTGGTATTTGGAGATAATTTTAAGTTTTTCAATTTTTGTCTCCAAATAATTTGCGGCTAATTTCTTGTTTATCTCAGATAACTGTTGAGATATAAAATCACACTTGATTTTGCCATCTTTTTCTTCGACTTGCTCTGTGATCCGTCTGTTATCTTAAACTAGTTGTCTAGATATGGAAATTTAATTTTGATTTTGTTTTGCCTTTAATTTGTATTTATTATTTAAGAACAATCTTATCGTATTTCATTGTTTAATTTTATCGATTCTTTGACATTTCCTTTTCATTTTTCTATTTCTTCCCCCATGCCCCTGCTTCTCAGAAGTCTGGAGCAGCATACCGTTATTTTTATACTTTTTCCCCACACTCACTTTGCTCACTTTAATAATTATATAATATCATTATTCAGGTATCCTCAACAGTTAGTAGAGAACTCGAGAATTTTTTTTTATTAATAACGGGTATTAAAGCGTCTTTGTGCATACTTTGATATAATATTCTTTATCAGATGAAGATGAAAAGTTTTTAATTTTAACTTGCTAGGGTAGAGAGTTTTATTAATAAATTATGGTATAGATCAGTGGTTCTCAAACTTTATTTTTATTTTACCACCAGGTTGGCGTACCATCACTAAAGATCTAATCAAAAATGAAATGATTCAACAAAGAAAGGCCAACTTCGGGACGATGTCTCTTTTGAATGTCATTTAATTAACATGAACTCATCTATCCGGTTGTCTGCCTTGATAATTGGTTGTAAATGGTTTAATATTGTTGGAATAGAACGTGAAATTTTGTCATTAATTTACAGTTTTCAGTTTATTATTATTCACCTAAACTTGAATTGAAAAGAGAGATGATTAGGATTCCCAAACCCGGGTGGCGGGTGTAACGATAAAAGAATTTTAGTTTAAATTTCTTTTCTAATAAAAATTTTAAAATCTTAAAACAAATATAATGCCAATTGTAGGATAAATAAAATAGAAATGAATTAATATTCTGTCATGTTTGTTTTATCTGATTATGAGGAAATTAGTCATTAGAAGTTGATAAAAACTGGGAAATATAGTGGTAGATGTCACGGACTACGGAGGAATCTATTTTATTGACTGTCGTTGACTGTGGACCTTTGCCATTTAGAGGAAGATAGAAGATGAAGACGAATTTTGACAATGGAACTAGTTTCCAGGAGACAAATGGGACATCGTTATCTGATATAATCTTGCATCCAAAGACTACAAAAATCAGAGCACAGCTCCTTCAGATAAATTGTTTAAATATCATTGAAAATTCTAGAAGTTATCGAGAAACATTGAGCAGTACCCAGTGATTTCAAAGTTTGTGAGTAGATTGTTGTAAAGTCAATCCGTAGAGAATGCACTGCTCGATGTCTCAGTGGAATCATTACCGGCCTAAATTCATTCACCAACATCGAGATTGGCGGAGTACCTCACCATCTAGCGGACATTTGAGTATTGCAGGGGTAATCCATTGAACCCATCGATATCCATTCAAAAAGCAATAATCTTTTCAAAGATTCTTCTGTTGAGCCAAAACTGAGACTTT
>CAUHTR010006189.1:0-21187 GCA_959609185.1 Schmidtea polychroa
TTTATTTCAACTTAATTTTTTAGCAACTATTCTAATTCAATTTATTTATTTATATTTTATTTTATAATAATATTAATAAAAATAAATAAAGTATAATTTTAATATAAAACAATTATAGAATATTATTAATAATTAACTGACTAAAAATAACTTTGAAGCCATGCGATCTTATTATTTACAAATTATTTATTTATAAGTTATTTAAGAATGTGTTAAAAATAATAGAATTTTAAGAAAACTACCAATTAAAAGAATAGTGTCAACATCTTTAAAATCTCTAAATATATCAAGGAATAAATTCCAAACCCCAATAGCTTTAGTGTCTGATCTAATGTGTAAGTTTTCATGTAATGAGTGTAATGCTATATACGTTTTTATATTACTCGCATTCTACAAACGTTTGGTATGAAAAATCAGTTTCAGCAAATCGCAGGTTTCATTAGCTAACCACCCGAGTCTTCTAACTAAACCACAAAAGCGCCTATGGTATCAAAGTTTAAGGAAAGAGATCGAACCAAAAAGAATAATAATAATATTTCCTGTTGAAATTTCAGTCTTTTATAATATCTAATTAGGCGAAACCCATGAGTGATACCTTCTTAAAAGATGGTACTGCTCTTTTGAATGAATAAATAACTCAAGTCTGCGAAAATTGTAGCAACTGGTCATTTAATAAAATTAAGGAAATTAGTTTTAAATTGACAAAATATTCACAAATATGTAGGTTGAGTGGTCACGGAGGTATTGATACTCCTCCAAAATTATCCTTAAAACATTGTACGGTTAATGTGAAAAACACTGACGACATGTGTTTCATCTATAGTATTTTGTCTATTATAAAATATCATCATATTAGTAGACATGACAGAAATATAGCATCTAGTTATAATCTTGTCTTTGACTCTTCTGATTTACCAATGAAATAGTGTAATATCCCGAAATTTGAGGCTAAAAATTCTGGATATGCGATTAATGTTCTTTCGTATGATGAATTTGACTTAATATAAATGTTAATGATAAGGAAGTATTGAAACATCCGTTTGTAGATGTCATACATAGGTCTAAAGTTGTAGGTGGAATTCCCATTAATTTAATATTGTTGGAGAAAGTGACTCTTTTCATTACATAGCAGTTACTAATCTTGACAGGCTATTGAATTGTAATACTGTTTCAAATGTTAGAATTCAGAGTATTTGATGTGAACGATGCTTGAATGGATTCAGAATGGTTGAAGCTTTTAAGAAACATCAGACATTATGTGAGAAAAACCAACTAGGTACAACTTTGTATGGTTTACCTTCCGATAAGAACTTGATATTTAAAGATTGGTCTAAGATTGTGACTCCTCCGTTTGTTGTATATGCTGATTTTGAGGCTGTTTTACCTAAGGTCGATAAATATTTTCAGCTCCACTTGCCGATTTCAGCCGGACTATTATTAATTCATAAATTTACTGACGAAAAGATATAGAAAAGTTTTTATGGTTTAAACTGTATTGAACAGTTTTTGACTGAAATAAATGACATTGGTGAAAAATTAGTTTTACCTTACTTCTTAAAGAATTCCAAAAAGAAAATGGAATTTCTTTCTTCTGACAAGAAAAGATCCTTTCGTTATTCAACCATTTATTACTTGTGCAATAAACTATTAGAAAACCCAGTTAAAGATCATGATCATTACACGGGTAAATATTTGGGGGCTGCTTGTTCCCAATGTAATATTTCAAGACAAATTAGGTTTGTCATGCCTGTAATTTTTCATAATTTACGTGGATATTATTTACATCATATTCTTAAATATGGTTTAAATGAAATAAAAATTGGAATATTAGTTGTATTTCTACCAGCAGAGAAATGTTTTTGACTTTAACAGCAAGAGTTGATAGTTTAAGCACTAAATTTATTGATTTTTGTCAATTTGTTAGTTCCAGTTTAAATGATGCAGTAAAAACCCTGACATCTCTGCCTTTAATATCAGCTGAATTTAGGAGGACTATTGTTAATTCAAAGGGAATATTCCCATATAATTTTGCAACTTCTTTAGAAGTTTTAAAAGATGCGTATGTCTTACCACCAATTTGGGAAGGAGTCACGGTCGATGAATATGAAAAGGCACAACATATTTGGAGAGAATTTCATTGTGAATCATTGTTTTATTACATGATGTTATATCTTAAATTGGATGTTTTCTTACTAGATGACTATTTTCAACAATTTCGTTCAAAATCTATTGCACATAATCGACTTGAACCTCTTAATTTCTTAAGCATTTCAGGCATGAGCTTGAGTTCCGCTTTAATGACTTTGAAATCTCCTATCGTGCTGTTGCAAGATACGGAGATGTATAATTTTTTCGAAGGGGGATCCGTGGTGGATTAACATTTGTTAATAAACACCATGTAGTATCCTCCGACAATACAGAACTTCTTTACATTGATATAAATAATTTGTATGGTTGGGCTTTAAGCCAAAAACCTCCATATAAGGATTTTAAATGGGTAACCAATAGAGAAGAGTTAAATAAAATAATTTATTTTTGTGAATCTGCAGATTTGAAAGTACTTCCATTTGGATTTACCTTGGAGATTGATTTGGAAATTCTTGATTCGATTCACGACAAATTGGATGATTTTCCAGTTTCCGCTGAAAAGGATGTGTCTGTTCTTCATTGGAGACTTCTCAAGCTTTTTCTTTCCCTTGGTGTAAAATTAATTCATGTACATAGGGCAATTAAATTCACAAAGGAAAATATTTTTAAAGATTACATCGATACCAATACCCAACTTAGCGGAATCGAGTAATACCTTGGATAAAAATTATTATAAGTTATTAAATAATAGTCTTTACGGCAAGACCGTAGAGAATCTGAAAAAACGTCTGAATTTGCGGCTTTGTAATTCGGCTTCTAGGCTAATTACATATATATCTAAAACAACGTTTAAAAGGACTTATAAAATTGACAATGACTTAGTATCAGTCTTGCTAAATAAGGAATCTATTTGTTTAGATAGACCCAGTTACAGTGGTCAAGCTGTAGTGGACTTATCGAAACTTAGAATGTATTAGTTGCAGCATAAACAGTTACAAAAATATCGTAACGAATTCAACTGTAAAATTAATATCGTTGCTGGTGATATGGATTCATTTTTCTTTGAAGTAATTAATTGTAAGCTTGATGTTCTTTTACCAGCCATGATCCGTGATAATTTACTAGACACATCTAATTACGATCCTAGTCATCCATTATACAGTAGGAACCTTGATTCTATCATTGGAAAGTTCAAAGACGAGAATAAACGTCTTAAATATAAGGATTGGGTTTTTCTTAGGTCAAAGTGTTATAGTTTGTTAGGTGATGACGATACTAGAAAAGCTAAAGGAGTAACATTGAAAGGTAGTGACATAAAAAATTAGTCGTACCTGGATTGTTATAACCAGGGCTGTGGAGTCGTATCAAAATGGACCAACTCCGACTCCGACTCCGACTCCGGTTTTTTAATGGACTCGACTCCGACTCCGACTCCGGTTTTTTAATGGACTAGACTCCGACTCCGACTCCGACCTAGGTCTAACATGTATAAGATCTTTTTTTTTTATTTAATACTATTAAATTTAGGTTTTTAAAAAATGAGCAAAAAATAAGTTAAATACAAAACAAATCTTTTTTAAAATATTATATTGTTTTATTCTTTGATCATAATTTTTTATTTTTTAAAATATATTTCTTAAAAATAAAATTGCTTCAATCAAATCTTCTTTAAGCGATGCACGCAGGTCTGACTTAATTATTTTCAGAGCAGAGAACAATCTTTCGACACTGACTTGCGTTGGCGGTAAAGCGGTTACAATTCTAGCTACATTTTGAATAATTTTTGGGTACACATCGATAGCTTCTTGGACGTTCAATTTCGATGATCGATCATATTTTTCAACTTCCTCCAAAGCGGTAAAAAACTCATTTTTAAACTTCTGCTCTTCTGTATCTGGTTCCTTTTCATTATATCGCTTTCGTTTTATAAGATCCAATTGATTTAAATATTTTTCAAAATCCACATCTTCATTTGAACTGGAAGAAACTGATTCCTGACTGGAGGTGATGTTAAAATGCTCGATCTGTGTTTCACGATTTAGTGCCGGAAAACATTTGATGCGAACGGTGATTTGATAGAGCGTTTCTTTGGCTTTTGCAATATGAAGGTCATTTAGTAATATTCGGCTCATTGGATCAATATAAATAGCGGCTAATAAAATTTCATTTTGCAAAAGCAGTAGTTCCCTTTTATTCATGGAAGATATAATAGCACTGGAAATCGGTTCATCAGTGCGGGACAACTGATAAATTAAGTTTTTCCACTCAAAAAAGAAGGTCCCAGGAGTTATATCTTCAGTTTGTAATTTTTTCGTCAGAATATATGGACGTAATAAAATATTTTCTAATCTTGCGGCTTGTTCCCATTCGGTTTCATTTAGACAAAGATTTGAATTATCCATATCTGCAAAAAATCCTTTTAATTCAAGCAAACGCTTTATCATAAGGTAAGTGCTTCCCCAACGTGTAGCTTGATCTAAAATCGCACCTTTCCCAGCTCGCCTCTTTAAGATAGCATCTATTTTAGGATTTCTCGCTGTGACAGCCATTTGTCTCAACTTCATAGTAATATCTGCTGCATCATGGTTTTTTAAGCCATCTCGTATTGCTAATTGCAATGTATGCACAGCGCATCTCATATGTTGAATATAAAATGATTTGGATACTTCTTCACAGAGATCATCCAAGTCTTCATTATTTTGCTCTACTGAGAGTTCAGTTGCATCAAAATTGTCCTCCGTAACCGACACCTCTTTATTTTCCTGATTTAATTTCTCCGTAACACTTAGCATATTTGAAGCGTTATCCGTTACTATGCATAAAATCTGCTCTTTTTTAATTTTAAAGTCCTTTAGAATTTCTTCCAATATACTTTTTAGGTATTCACTTGTGTGATGAGCTTGAGTATCTTTCACTGCCAAGGTCTGAGTTATAGTTTCTTTGTTATTATTAAAGCGGACATTAATTGCAATATAGTTTACTCTATGCCGAGTACATCCATCCATTTTAATAAAAACAAAATTGCCTTCTAATTTTTTTATAAGATAACTTCTTTGTTTTTCAGCCTCATCTAATATTATTTTTCTAATACTTTCTCTTCCTAAAGAAACTTTAAGTTTACTAGCCATTTCACCATTTAATTCTAAAAATGCTGGCTGTGAAAAAAATGATATCGATATACTGTTTTGAACCACTATTTTTATTAAGGCAGTTTTGAAGCCTTCTGCTGTCATTGTCACAGTAATTTTATCGCTAATGTAGAATTTGGATAATCTGGGTTCCGATAAGTTTGATGCGGAGGACGATGGTGTAGCGGTCTTCGGTTTAGTATTTGCCTTATCTACTTATAGTACTTTCGGATGATAACGCTGCAAATGTCGTTTTAAATTTGATATTCTGCCAGTTGCTAATTGTACTTTGCACATTTGTTCTTCATCACCTTCTATATGATGACATAGGCATTCATAGAATTTCCCATCTGATGTAATTGAAAAATGCTTAAGTAATGCCGATTTTAATTTTTTATCCATGTTGAGGCCTTTGAAAATACTAAATTTTTAACTGCAAATATTAAAAACAATACTATTAAACTCGAAACTTATTAAAGTAATTGCAAATAAATTATTTAAACACAACTTACGTTTTTAATGCACACCAAAAAAACTTTATTTAACTTCCCTACAACAAAAAATTTCACGATGTAGTTTGGTATTTATTAATAATTTCAGTTGTTGTCTAGTTTATTTTAAAAAATTACTAATGCTCTTTAATTAAGATCAGCATGTATTTATACCAAAATTAAACTAGGATGATAATAAATTTATATGGGTTTTAGAATTATTTTTAATTTTCTTATATTTACCTGTCTGACAACCGTTTTTTAAAAATATTCTTAGAGATTCTTAGAAAAGCAAAAGGTAAAAATAGTTTATTAAATAATTCTGAAAAAGATAATTTTATTGCTATACAAAATCCTAAAAATGTTGAAAATTCCTCTTAAAATTTTAAATTTTACTCGGAGTCGGAGTCGCTTCTGTTAACTCGACTCCGACTCCAGCTCCGACTCCCCAAAAATGCACGAATCCGCGACTCCGGACTCCGACTCCAGCTCCGACTCCACAGCCCTGGTTATAACATTAATCAAATTTTTTCTATACCGCAAACTAAAATAACCAGCAAAATTCACCACCTATTCCTTATAAAAAATGAAAAAACTGCACTTACGAACGCAGGTGATAAAAGGGTTTGGGTAGGGAAAATTAAAAGTTATGCATATGGGCATTATATGGGAAGTGACTCATTTGCTGTTCAATAATTCGATCCGGATCTACTATTCTCGCAATTCAAAGAATCAACTGAAGATATACCAGATGTTATTTAAATAAATCTTTGTCAAAATCTTTGTTTTTATTGATTTGCTTTAGAATTAAATGTATGATAAGTTTGACTAATATATGTATATATTTTGAACATTTTTGTCTCAGTTTGCGTAAATTAGTAAAAAATAGTATTAAGAATAACAGATAAGAATTAATAATTTAAATTTAAACTAAAATAAATTAAATAACAAAATAAAACAAATTAATAAAGAAATAAAATTATAATAATTAATTAATTAAATAAAAATAATGAAATAAAAGGAAATAATTAATGAAAATATTTGTTAACTTCTGATTAATTATTGAGTAATAAGTGGGGGTACCAAAATCCGGCAGGGAACTCACATCTCCTAACATCTGAAACATCAGTATTGGTAAATTGAATTAATCAACACATTTTGACCTCAAATAAGCAACCAAAGATGGTAATGGGTTAGGCTTTGTGAAGCAAGAGTTTCGATCCCAAATTTCATAAAATGAAAAGATTTGAAACGATTCGAAGATATAGAGAATTATATCTAAAATTGAGAAATATTATGCCTTTAAATAGATAAATGACTTTAGTTATGATCCATTGTCTTAACTCTCGAAGAACGTAATAATCAAAGTTTACTCCACGAATAAGCGCATAGAGTAAAGGCTGTCAGTTTTAAAGTAGAAGTAAAACCAGTGAAATGGTTTTATAAATAATTATAAATAATTTAATTAGGGAAGTCTTAGAATAATTACGAAATGACATATTTATTTATTCTTTTCAAAAAATGAAATAATATATCAAATTTATTATTTAAATTTCACAAATCAAGTTAAGATAAAAGTTCAAGATAAAATAAATAAAAATACACTAATACCCTTTCAGTGAGTGTTGATGGGATAATGTAATAACAAATACTTTACATTTTATATAACTAAATGCATTGTTTTACTAAAATAATTTTCCGAAAATCTAACTCAATTGTTAAATGAAAATGAAACTGAAGAAATATTTAGTACTTTAGTAGAAAAGTTTAAATACAATATTCAACATTTATTAGATTTCTTGTATATTTAAAAGTTTCAATACACTTCAAAAAATACACTTTCAATATTTTCTATTTTAAAATTTAATATACTTTTTAGAGTTATAGTCTAGTGAAATATATAATATAACTAAAAATAATATTTCTAAAGAAATTAATTTATATTATATTTTAATTTTAACTTACAATATCTCTCAATTTGTTATTATTATTATTATTATTATTAGTATTATTATTATTATTATTATTATTATTATTATTATTATTATTATTATTATTATTATTATTATTATTATTATTATTATTATTATTATTATTATTATTATTATTATTATTATTATTATTATTATTATTATTATTATTTTGCGCAGCTGATATTTTTCTTTAAAACTATTCAATTTTAGAAACTAAAACAATCTTAGTTTCATAATTCAAAATATTTTTATATAAAATAAATTTTAAAAAAATATTTAAATATTTAAATATTTCAGTAATTATTGAAATTATGCTTGTGAAAAATAAACTTTCAAAAATGTTTTGTCATTATAATTAAAATTTATTTATTTATAATAATAATTCAGCAAATAAGATTCATGTTTCCAAAGCTATTATGCTAAAGTTTAGATAATGAATTCCAGGAGATTTCCTCTTTAATACAAATAACACAAAATTTTATTTATTTATGATAACAAATTATTGATAATGACATTATTTTTATATTAATAATTGATTTCTTTGATTTTAAATATTAATTTTAAAATTTTACATTCAAAACATAAATTGCATAATAAACTTTATTTTAACCTTTAGATTTTCAATTTTAAATTATCTATAAAATCATTTATCTTTTTTGTTATTTTTGATTTGTTTTCGATTACAATTTTCTTTGTAAATATAAAATATTTATCAATTATATAATAATTTTACTTATAATTTAAAAAAATTGTATTTAAAAATCTTTTTGAACGTTGACAAACCATTAAAAATAATGATGAAATTACATAATTGATTAACATGTATTTTTCTAATCAATTAAATGTTTTAAAAGTTGTTAAATAATAATTGAATACTTACCGGTACTTTTAATGCATTCGTACAATTGAACTATCCTTAAAGCAGCGTCAAATGACACCAGTAAATATATAAAGTGATTTATATTTATTAATCAACATTTTAAACTAAAATATCCAGTCCAGCCGAACTTTTTATTTATCAACATTATAATATGTAAAATCCTCGACATTGTTTTAAAACTATAGATAAAAGATGTTTTTTTACACTTTTAATGTTTGTTCGGCACAACAAATTTATTCTTTTTGTGTGTCAAATCAAATTGACAGTTAAAAAACAATATTTATGACAACATAAAATCAAAAGAAATATGAAGAGTTTTTTAAAATTGAAATATTTCAAAGCACAATGCAATCACATTTAAAAAATTAAAATTCAGTCACATATTTTTAAATTTAATTGCGCTTTCATATATTGACAACTTAAGAATATTTTTTAATGAATTAAATTTTGTATATATCCAACTGTATAAACTACCACTAAACAAGCGTTACAAAATATTATTAACAAAATTCAACAATATAAGTTTCATAAAAGAAAAAGTTTTACATGTATTTTTTTCGATTTTTCAAGAATAAAATACTAAAATTGTTTAGTTTTACAGTTTTATTTTATTATTATTTTTTTCATTTTTAATACATTTATTAAAATATTTATTGATATATATTTATATATATTTTCATTTGTAGGAAAATTAATCAAACTGAGATTAATATTTCATAAAATCTAATAAACATTAATATTGAAATCATCCACATAAATCCTTACAGAAGTATTTCATTAGAAATAGAAATAAATTAGAATTTATATTTCAATCGTTTTCTTTTAATATATTTTAATTTAAATGTTACATGTTATCTTTCATAAAAAATAATTCTTCTGGTTTATTTTATTAACAATATAATGTCAAAAATTAAAATATTAATTTTAAGTCACAGATTTAACCCTTTGACCACTGTCGGGACATATATGTCCCAGTCAAATTTAAAAAATATATAGATGCCTTATTCTCTGTGCTATTACAACCAACGCTTGTCCCACTTGTGTTTATAGTATTTTCGACTAGTTTCGTCTATACTCGTTAATATACGTTCTACCGGCTAGCAAACGTAACATTTTGTTTCATTCGTTGTCACAGTAGCTGATTTCTATTGTTAAAGTTAGAGAAATTCCATTTTTTAATATTCGTCGTCAAAGGGTTAATAAAATATTTTGTCATTGATCGACATTTACTTTCAATTTTATTTATTTTTTTTTAATTTTTTTTTCTATAAATATATATTTGTATTTATTTGACATACACCTTCTGCACATTTGGACAAAGATGGGCAGAAATTGTCATATAAATAATTGGGTATTTGTAAAACTATGAAATAAATGGATTCCTACGCCGAAAAGATACACATTCTAAATATTTGATGATGTAATCTAATATTTATATCATTTCTTTGACTTATTTGTTATCAAATGTCCTAGAGCTCTATATGATGTATCTGTCATGCAGGACCATAATTTGTCATAACATTGAGTGGTTGGAGAAAAGTAGATGAATGGAAGGCCCAACTGGTCCAGTATGAACGTAGTACATAGAGGAATTTTGTTATTCTAACCTGGCAGAATTGTTATATCAGACGTACCCACAAGTTAAATTAGACACAGTTCAGTTAATATTGTTTGACGGTTTATAAAGAATATAGAGAAAAGCAAAAGGTTCAGGATGTCATTTAAACATTTAAACTCTAATCAGCAGCCCACACTCTGGGCCTATAGCTAAATTCATCACTGGCTCAATTATGTTATAATTTTTGTACATTTTTAGAATAAATTTACAGATAATTTTTAATATATTAATATGACAGAAATAATATTTTTCTTTTAGTTAGTAAGTTAACGTAAATCGGCTTTATAAGAATTTGTCAACCTTTGATATATTTGTAATATATTAAATTGAATATAAATATTATAGTAATAAAACAAATAAATAAGTTTTTACAATTTAATTGTCTAAACCAGTGGTTCTCAATTAATATAAAAGCGCGGAACACCATTCACATGATTTTTTTTACGCATAACACTGACAAAAAAATACTTGCCCACACTGAGTGACCAATCACAAATTACTATAAATCTGTCGTAAACGTAAACAATGCCTTCTTCTAAGCAAAGAAAATACCACGCGCAACAATAACAAGCAATAAAAACACTTTTATATTTGTATGTTTATATATCTGTGTAACGGCCTTCTTATCGAATCATCTTATAAAAAAATTAATTCAGGTTTTTGATGATATGTATCTTAAATGCAAATTTAAAGATAAAATGTCATTTTTTCGCGGAACACTGGAAGCGCAATCGCGAACACGGGTTGAGAACCACTGGTCTAAACCTTATGGTGATTAACCATAAAAATGATTAGAAATTACTTTATTGGTATATATTTCAAACGTCATGAAACTGCATTATTTTTTGACGGCATTATTTCATGAAACAGTAAAAATTTGATAAATAAATAAGCATTTGATTAAATTTAATTTTTATTGAAATACAATTTTCGACACTTTGAATTCAAACTGTTAAAAAATTAAAAATCTTCAGAATGTTGTAACTATCATTTCTGATATCCAACGAAATATATATCTACAAACCTAGAAGAAATATAAAGCTTAAGTTATTAGATTCGTTACCCAAACATGCAAGAAATATTTTAAATTTCAGAACCGGGATGAAGATGATTTTCTATGAAATTATTGCAAAAAGATGAGTTTAACTGATGAAAATGCAAGAAGTTTATGAAATGTATGAAGGAAGATGGCAGAAGTTGGAGTAAGATTAAAATTATCAAAGTATTATCAAAATGGGCATCGGGCATCGATTAGAGCATTGGATAAGCGTGGTTGGAGAGTAATAGGGAAAATGAGAAAAATAAAATTAGAAATGAAAGAGAGCAAAAGAGTTGGTTATTTTTATATTGAACTTATGAGGACATATTCTAGATGGAAATATTTCATTATACGAGAAAACATTATTTGCCTTACACAGTTCTTTATTTGAATTAAAATTTTATAGTAATAATGTTTATTTTTCTGAAGTATGTTTGTGATAATTTACAATTTTATCAAAATATGTGAAACATTAGCAATCCTATCATTTTAATCCCAAATTTTACATTGGGCAAATGGTTTTCTTGAAGTATTTTATTCTATTGTCGTAATAAATCCAAATTTTAAGATAAGATCAGTGTTAAAGTTTTTTTGAGAATTTGCCTACGCTTGAAAATTGTAAGACGGAATGTATTTTGCTTCATTTCTAAATTGAATCTTCTATAAGCAAAATATGTGAACAGTGTTCGATGCATGCGCACACAAGCATTTGTGGTATTCAACTAGAATTATTAATAATTATTAATAACTAAACTCAATACATGCAATATGAACAAAAATACACCAAATTTCAATCATTAAGGTAGATTTGGAACATGTCGGTTTCTATTTTCTCCCTAGTTGCCTCCGTAAATTATTATAAGTAATTTCCGATTTCTCCAGTTTTCATGACTGGTTTAATTTTAAATTGTTTATCAGAGAAATTTGATAAAAATAGATCAAAATTGTAAATTTAAATTCCAAAATGTTGTGATTTTTGAATATAATTTATATTAAAAGAATTATTCTAATAGTGTCAAATAATCTGATATATTCCTCAAATATTCCTCAACTTCGAGTTTTTAATTTAATTTTTTGAGTGTATCTTAATGATTGAAATTTTATGTCTTACATATTGAAGACCTAGTGACTCCATTAAAAATGACATCTTGATGAATAAAACTGCATTATCATATTTTCAAGTTTCATTTACCTTCATTTCTCACTTTCAAAAAATATTTTTTTAAACTAAAATTAATTACAATGCATATCATTTTTAAATTATCTAAAAATTAATATTTTACGTGATAAACTTTTATTTGTTCAACTGTTTTATTCATAAAAATATTTTTATTTATTAGACAAATTGTATTAATGTAAATTAAATATAGCACACATTATTTTTTATAAATTTACAGCTTTTAATCAATTGTTTTACATATTCTAAATATCTTTTATTCTTTTCACCATTGATCTTATTTTTTATTTTTGAATTCCTCTATCTTCATCTCTTTTTTATTTATTTACAAACTGTGCTGCAAATTCTTTTATTCATTATTTGAAAAGAAATAAAATTAAAGAAGATTCAAAATGTTTTAAAACTGTTTAAAATGACAATTTAATTATAAATTTAATCACTTTCAATTAACCAATTTTTATTAATTCAGAATGAAATTTAAGGATCCATGTGTAATGAAAAGACTTTTTCAACAAATAAACCGTCCATCTAATGATTCCAATAACTCAATCAACTGTTCTGATCCTATTAGAACCCTCAATAATACAGGTATACAAGATTTAGATATCCATTCTGTATATCTATACATATATGTTATTGTCACCGGACTTTTATTAACTGTGGGTCTGACAGGAAACTGCATTTGTCTTCATGTTGCGATGACACGAAGATTAATACGCCAAGCTTCATCTCAGTACTTCTTTGTGTTTTCCTTATGTGATGTATTAGTTCTGGTATTCTATGTGTTACCCGAATGGCTAGAAAGAGGTGTCTATCAGTTATCACATATAGAAATGTTGAGATTAAATGCAATACAAGGAATTTGTCAAATATTTTTATTTTTATCATATTGGTTACGATTTTTATCAGTTTGGATTCTAGTCATATATTCCATTGAACGTTATATAAGTAAGTCTATGATTATTATTATTATTATTATTATTATTATTATTATTATTATTATTATTATTATTATTATTATTATTATTATTAGTATTATTAGTATTATTATTATTATTATTATTATTATTATTATTATTATTATTATTATTATTATTATTATTATTATTATTTTAATTTAATTGGGTAACCATTTAAATAAATAATAAATTATGTTAACATAGGTTAAATGATGAATCCAATTTTGTTGATACATCGAGAACTGTAATGTTGATCAAAGAAATGAGAAATCAAAATAATTTTTTTTAAACTTTTTGAAGTTATTTATTTATATTTTGCATTAATAACTCACAATATTATTATTAATTCATTTTTTCATTACAATTTTCAAAAAGAAATTATTAAAAATTTTTCATTCTTCTTATTTATGAATGAAATCTTTATGAACTTGATCAAATAATTAAATATCACGATATGTTTTTGGGAAAGATCATATAGGTCACTATTTTTGATCTGAACATTTTGAAAAATTTTCAATATTTTGGAAGTTTAAATCAAAAATATTCTCAATAAAATATTTACTGATTTATATATTGAAACTTACAAAGTATACCAAGCAAATTTATAACTTAACATTTTTTTAGTCTTAAGCCAATTTGAATTAAACCGATCGAGCTAATTTGAAATTTTAAAATATAATGATCCTGGTCTTATGGCCAAAATGTACACCCACTAAGCACACGTATGTAGAGCAACGCACCCACCGAATGAGACGTTGGAACGTTTCTCCCAAAGTACAGGAAATTGGTTTTATTCAGTGGGAATCAATTACACTTCTAATACCAATTCCCACAATTATCTGTGAAGGTTCGAAATTCGGAATAGACCAAAAAGAAACACACGTGTTTAACAGTGTAAAAATAAAATTGGCATTTTGAATTTATATGTTTTCAGCCATAAAGAGATAAAAGAGATATTAAAGAGATGAACGGAGTACTGATCAAATATTTGCAGGAAGTCCAACCAATATAAAATATGAATTCCTTTGTAATATTAAAAATTAGATTCCAAATTTCATTAATGTGGTTTAATTGTAAAGTGCTATTTGTAATTATTATATATTTATAAATGTACTATAAAACATAAAATAGCTAAATTAGAAATATTGAAATATTTATTTTTTACATGAGCTCATTTAAACAATTTTTTATGATATATTTGGCTAATTTTAATTTTTAATAAGATAAGAAATATATTAATTGTTTATTTTGTAATTATTATAACATCTATTATTATTTTATTATTATTTTATTTATTATTTTATTATTTTTAAATCTTCAATATCTGTAGAAAATTATTTATTTTTTTTAATAAATAATCAAAGTAATTTGCAGTATCTTAAAATGGAATAGAATTTTAAAGAAAAGTAAAATTTTTCTAATAAAATTTAATTTTAATTGATAATACAAAATCTTTCTCTATCAAATGATGCAAAAGTTATCCAATTTCACTAAAAATATGTCAATTGTTATAGGATATTTCATTTAATTTCATTCCAACAAAAAATCAAAAATTAATTCTATATAACATAAATTTTCGGCTTTGGCTAAATAAAGTGTAAAATGAAGGTAAAGCCGAATGTATTGTAATTTTGATCTTGTATCAGAATATCATAAAAAATTAATATATAAAAAGAAAACAGGTGAAAGCTGACCAAGAAATAATTGATTTTGCTGATATTATGTTGTTTAAAATTATGTCATTTATTTTACAGAAATTGAACTTATTTATTTAAAATTTTGTCTAATAATCATAGGCACTAATTATATATGAGAAAACAAATTTCTAAATATTAAAGATATTATTAAGTAATTTATTCAATGGAGTTCATTATTAATATTATTATTCTAGTCACAAAATAACTGTCCAATGATACGTACTTATTCTAGTGTATTTATAAAATAATCTTAAAATCTGATCACTTATATATTTTATAATATGGGAAATTATCCCAGTCAAATGTTTATTCGCATTTAACGCATCTTCAAAATATTAAAAAAATAATTTCATGAAAATTGGTGAAAATGCATCACTAAAAAAGGAGTAAATAAATAAATTTTTGTCTATTAGATTCACCACATTATTGAAATATATTTTTATTTAATATTTATAAATATAAAGTTACGTAATATATTAGAGAGTGGCTTAAATATAAGTAACTCTGGTGACTCCAAAATTAATAACTGATAAAATATTTCGAAATTGAAAAAAATCATCTGTATTTCATATACCAGTATTTATTTTTATCATAGGAAAACCCTGAAAGCCCTCTCTACCCATTGATATATTTGAATAATCAAAAATTTTGAAAATATTAAAATAAAACAGTCTTTGTTGTTTGCGTGTATCTTGAAAATCTTTCACCAATAATACTAAAATAAATCTTTTGTTTTTTTATTTGAGAATTTATTTTTTAGCAATATCAAGTGGGATTTGATCTCTTAGCTTTTCATTTGCCTCTGAAAGTCCGTTAAAAATTTCTATAAGAATTTCTATAGCAATATTAAGCCATTTTTAAGATAATGTATTAATATTGCAAAAATTTATTTTAATTAGAATAATCGAAAGAACATTTTGTATAGGATTTTCCTTTATTTATTTATTATTGATATAAGATTCATATATTCATATACATTTAATATATATAATTTACAATGTTCTGATTGGCTAATGGAAATGTATAACGCATTATGCATGCTGAACGTAATAAGTGTATTGATTGAGTTAATGTTTAGTTTGAAATATTTACGATGTATTTAATAATTCAGAGAAAGTAAGAGCAACTTTGATATATAATTAAAAACATTCGAGTAAAAAGATCTAAAATATATTTGGTGATAAATGAACGAATAATACATTTTAATAGCGTAAAGAATAAGTGCAATCTGAAACGCGTTATAAGAAAGCCAGAAGAATTTAATCCCCATACAAAATACCCCAAATTATGTTAAATTTTTATTTGAAGCTGTTTCGCGGATAATTCGAACCAATTTCTTATACTCTTACAACAAACAGAATAATTGAACTGTTCACAAAAATAAAATTGTGAAATTATTTTAGAAAATGAAGAATATTAAGACAATTAATTGTCCGATCAAATTTTTTGAACTCGATATAGCACAAAGTCAGGCCTGTTTCGTAGATTTGCGCCACCTGGGTGCAAAATTTAACTGGCAGTAGATAAAATAAAATTTTGATAGTTATTATTTTGTAGAAATAGATCAGTAACACAACCCGAAAACGAGCATCAAGTCGAATTAACATGTACAAAAAGTTATTGAAATTAGGTTGGTAAATAATTTTCTGATTTTGGTTTATTAACATGCGTGATTTATTTACTTTATCTGACAGCATTTTGAAATAATTTATCGACAGTATGTATGAAGTTTGATCAATGATTAATACTGTGGTTCGTGAGGAATTTGGTAGGCTATTTTATAACTAATATTTTTGATTTATAGTTATGATCAATATATAACATTAAAAAATGTAATTTCTTGGAAAAAAGGGATAACATAATTTATAAAATTTTTAAATTTGATAGTAATTTGCAGTTAAACATAAATTAAAATAAATGAAAACTTTAATGAAATTGTTAAGTTTGTTTAATTGACTAATTTGAAATATTTAGATGAGGATGATATGTAGAATTTAAGTCTAAAAGGGAAAACGATGAATGTCCATTCAAAAATCGATTAAATTTGAGATAAATAACATATTTTAGTGTATTCCATTGCCAAGCGACAGTAGGGACCGTGAAGTAAATCGGACACTTATCTTCCATCGATAGTTCACCAGAGATCTTTTTTATTAATATTCGGTCTTTCAAAACATTACCAACGTTGTTCATTTGACGAGTGTCAAGTAGTAGTAAATCGTTGCATTATGAGTTGCGTTGGAAACATAACGAAAAGTTGTAATTTTGGTTACATGTAACCCACCACATGGTTTATAGATCGAAATGAAGAAACCTAGATATTCAATTACTGATACTTTTTACCATTGTTTTCATTGATGATTGGTATTCTCATATTATATAACTTCAATAAAATTTTCCTCAGTTGATAGCAAAGATAACTAAAACACAGAAAAAGAAATAAGTTCAACTTAAACAAATTATAGATGTTATTGATAGGCTGTTAACTAGATTTATAGCATAACAAATTATTCATCAGGATTAAGCTTTACACAAATCGAATTTGTTATGAAATGGACATAGTAAATAATTTGACTGTGGTGAGCGAAATATAAAAATAAACATAATACATCAATATGAGAAATTAAAAATTTACATTTGAAACCTTTTAAATATTGTTCAAATTTTATACTTTTGTCTTTACAACGGATGCAATACAAATAAAAACATATAAAATGCCATTTTAAAAAATTTAGAATAATAAAATAAAAGTATAATAAAAACATTTATACCCTTCACATTTTTGTATGCTTTTACATTTTTGGGTGAATCCATAGTTTCGTGTTTGATGCAAATTTGCACCAGTTTCATCAAGAAAAACTAAATTCGAGTCTTCAATAAACTGAATTTCTCGTGTATACATTTGTCTTAGATCAATGTTTTTTATGGAATTCCTTTCTTCAGGAATTCTTACAAGTCTCTTTCTTGTAAAGTTCATTTCTTTTAAAATCTTTGATATCCCACTTTGAGAAACACTATAATTTAATTCATTTAATTTATGTGACATTTCCGTTTGTGTAAAAGAAGCATCACGTAGCAAAACTGGGATATATGATTTTTAACTTCAGTTTTATTTTCTTTCTTTCGTCCTTTTTTTCTTTTGAAGTATTTCCTCGTCACTCATATTATCATCAATTTTTTTAATGATATTATATGCACATTGCAAGGTAATTTTCTCACTTTCAGCGATTTTTTTTACAGAAATATTCTTCTCTAAATATTTTCTTATGCTCTTAAGCATGTCAAGAGTTATGGTGCTTCGCTTTTTTCTGGCATTCGGTGCGGAATTTCCTTTAAATCGTTTTCAAAAAAATCGTATTCGTCACTAAACATGGATACAAAAAAATAATTTTTAAATCCTATAAAATAAATAATTTATTTCTTAGATATCGATATTTAATTATATGGCTGACAAAGTGTTTTTAAAGGTAATAAAAATATTTCCTTACTATTTTAAAAAATTTTAAATATATTGTTGGATAATTTTAAATTAAATTTTGGAATATTTTAAATACTTTGCGGAATAACTTCTAATATATTGTTGAATAATTTTAAATATATTGTTAGATAATTTTAAATGTATTGTTAGATAATTTTAAATATATTTTCGAATAACCCTGTAATCAAGTATAATAATCAACTTCAGCAACTTCAATGATTTTGTTAGACATGTTTGAATTGAATTTTGAATTTCGGAGAGTAATATTAAAGTGTATATAACAAATATATTTTAATTACTTAATATAATATTTAATAATAAATTTTGTATGATAATTATGATATTGAGATTAGCATATAGCNAGTCCTTCGTTCTTATCAACAAACGTGAATTATCTTTTGAAGAGTTTGTAGGTTGTATTTCAGATCATTAGGAGAAAGACACGTGCTTTTTGGGTGTACGGTTGTTAACTTTGGATGAAGAACTTAATGATATTTGAAGTTTGGGTATTGGAATCTCGGGTAAGGATACTTGCTTTTTTAATTCATTTTGGTCCATTGTCTTGTACTTTGTTGGCTTTTTTACATATTTAACATCATCGAACTCGTGGGTGGGTTTTACCTTTTTTTATGTTTACTACAACCTCTTCAATTTTCCGCATAGAATTGTGACACTTATGTTGTCTCAAACGGACATTACTCTATATGGTCGGATGTATTGAGGTTTTATGTGGGTGTGTTACGAGACTGTAACCACACGTATTTGCATGTATCCAATGAAGAAGGAGTGATTGGTTTTTTATAGGTGGTGGAATTGAAGTAGGGATTAGTGTCTGTTTCTAAGAAATGTTTCCGGCCGCGTCTAAAATTTCAAAGGGAATATATTTAGTATTAGTAAGTAATTCGATAGGGAAACATGTCCCAGCTCCGAAAAGTAGTTGAGCAGGAGAGGACCCGGTACGTGAGTGGAGCATGTTGCGCCAATCTTATAGCACAAGTAGACGAGAATCTGACCAATTAATTTGTAATTCTGGGAAGAGAGAAGTTCTAGATATTGCTGATATACAAATATATTTTAATTACTTAATATAATATTTAATTTTTAATATTTAAATATCTTATAAATAATAATAAATTTTGTATGATAATTATGATATTGTGACCGGCACAATTTCGCAACAATTTCTTAAAAATAAATACACATCTGAAAATATTATTCTCTCTTATTTTATGGGATTATCCTTCTAGTTGGTTCTTAAAAATTATAAGTTAATGAAATCGGATATAAATATTTTTCAAAATATGTTAAAATATAAAAATTTACCATTTCTATTAAAAATAAAATTATTTTTTATCGTTCTCAAATTTCACTCAGATCATTCAAAATGATACAAAAATCACAATTTCAACAAGTTCAAATGTATGAAATAACAAATAATGTATTTAGTTTTATTTAAGGAAAGGACTGTTAAAATATGGCTTATTATTGTCAAATCAGCGAAAAAATGATAATATATTTTCAAATTTAAATTAAAAATTAATAAAAGTTTTAATTTTCCAAATTTTAATATCTTTTACGCTCTGTTAATATTAGACTCGCTATTTATATTAATATTAACTTGAATTTTCATTAATTTCATTTATAAAATTTAATTGACAATTAGCTGAATTAATTACAAATTAATCCGCAAGTTAGTTAAATTGAGACAGTTGACATTTAAATTAATTAATTTGACATCAGCTTTATTATATTCCAACAGTTTCAAAATATAAAATTGAGAAAAGAACCACACTAAAACTACCGACATGTTAAAATGACGGATTTCACAATTTTTTGTTTAAATTCTTTATTACAGATGATTGCAGATGATTGATATAAAATATTATATATTGTATTTATGATGATATTTTAATTAAAAAATTAAATGTTTATTTTTGATTTAAGTGATGGATATTAAAATGATACTTATTAAATAATAATAATAATAATAATAATAATAATAATAATAATAATAATAATAATAATAATAATAATAATAATAATAATAATAATAATAATAATAAATATTATTATTATATATGAATAAAATTAAAAAAATAACTGAAAATCGTATTACTGGCTACCACACTTTAAGCGAATCTGTCGATCCAATTACAATAAATTCGGTACCCAAACATGTAAGAGATATTTTAAATTTAAGCACCAGGAAAATAAATGTAAGAAGTATTTTGGAATCACAAAAATCCCTGAAATACATCGAAGATTGGCTGTGAATGAATGATCTAAGCCTAATTGAAATTTTTGATTTATTGCTCACGAAAGAAGTTAATATCTTATGGAAAGGCTACAAAAGATGAGTTTAACTGTTAAAGATGCAAGAATCTGGTTTATCGACTCTTTCATACCATAAAAATCACTGTAGTTAAAATTTATTTATTAGCCCAAGTGAAACAAGAACAAAGTTAGCCAATCGCAACGTATGAATTAAGAGTTATGAAGTTGTCAGATGAAATTTTTTATTGCTAAATTTCAAGTCAGAAAAGTGTTGGATCCAGCACATCAAATCGTGTTCAAAATGATCGATTAAAAGAGAATTGGTTCTCAGGGCCAGATATATCATGAGAATAAATGAGAATTGCTGATTCTTGTGATTTATATA
>CAUHTR010006190.1:0-17866 GCA_959609185.1 Schmidtea polychroa
CCTTCACTCGCCGATTTTATTACCGGGAAATTCTCCCCGACTTCAAAGTTTCAATAAAGTTTTGACACCTAAGACTAAGAGTACTGAAAGCCAAGTCCTGACCAAATTTGAGTGACAACGTCGGCTGAAGAACATTGTAAATAGAGCTGATATAAATAAGGTTCTTTTTATTTATTTGCTGTTAATAGATTTGTATAATATGGTCAACAATTTATATTTTATTAACCTAGCTATTATTATTAATTTTTATCGTCATTTCAATACATACATTCACCCCAGCTGTCTCAAGACAGTTTCTTTACTGGCGACTCGACTGGGCTCATCAGTCTTCTCTAACATAACACACATTTATAAATAAATATTCGAATATAAATACAAACCAATAAACATATACTACCGAACCAATAACAGCACTTATTGACAATGCATTACTTTTTTCAAGAAATCATCGAATCAAAATTTGGAAAACGGGTCATATGCAAATGAGATAATGTGGAAGATCATGCTTAGAATGGATTTATCAGATTATGTTCACAAATTGTCAAAATGCAAGAAAACGCTCAAAAACAGAAAATCGATAATTGATTAATTAAACAGGAAGGAAAGTAAACAAAGGCAAACCATTATCATGACAGCATGAGTAATGGGGAAACGATAAAAGATTGTCATAAAGGAGATGCACGGTGGAACAATTAAATATTTTCTTCAACAACGAGAAAATGAAAAAGGCTTTGAGGCAAAGATTGTCAAGTAAAGACGACTTAGATAAAACGCCATCAATCAATGCGATTATTTTAACTATAAAAAGGAACTCAAATTTAGAAAAAATCGCATTTTGCCTCAGGTAGGGACGAACAAAACGAAAGTAGGTCAAAATGAAAATTGTTAAAACTAGAAGATATAGTTAATGGAAGAGAAAAGAAAGATAAAGAAGCATAGAAAACCCCAAACAGTCATTAATAATTAAGAAATACACCAAATTAATTAATCAACAAAAATAACTATTTAAAAAAATTAATACATGATTAATAAAACAAATTCCACAGACACTGTTAGCCAGTGATGGACATTTGTTGCATACCCACTATTGCATCCGAGTCGCAGAGGTGACAAGGGCTTTGATTCAAGTTTAGGTTGATCAAAAGAATAGTGCCACATTGAGAATAAGATAATGCAAGGGAAACGACTTCCGTTGGAAGTCTCAGATAACCAAGTTTAAGACAAAAATTGACTGCATGCGAGGATCCAGAATTTATCAGTCGCCGAGGACGCAAATATTATCTCAGCATTTCACATCCCTGTGTCGGAACCACTCCCTCCAGCATCCAAGCAACCAAGTTCATTAACCACTCCCAAAAAAGTTACACTGGAAATGAACTTGAAGAGAAAGAACAAAAAACAATCTGAGCAAGGCGCGTAGACTCAAGCACCTTTAAGCCAAGCTGTAGCCTCCAAAATGGGATGTAGAACTCACTTATGCAGTACCCAATTCGGCTCTCTTATTTCGTCAAAGATTTTCAGTCAACATTGATGCTGACATAGAATTTGACCTAGAAGAACCTTTGACCCTTTAACCTATCATTGCTTTCTTTCAATAAATTAGCGTTATGTTTCTGCATTGACTCAATTCAGTATTATGTTCTGTTAATGTAGACGTTCCAATAAAACCTCAGTATATTGCATTTAGCCTCATGGTAATAGAATAAAAGGATATTCTCATTGATGTCGGTACCATCGAACATATCCAGGTAGGTTGACAATGATAGGAACCTGCAATGAATGCCAATGGAGAGTAGTTTTAGTAATAGAGCTCACATGTTCCTCTACATTAGCCTCTGGTGCAGTGCCAAAATGGTAAGTCGTAATGGATACGCAGAAGGTCTTAAAACGAAGGCGCCTGGGATGGGGGATCGTAACCTTTGTTAACAAGTCCTAGCTGACTTAATTGCATGGACCAGCCAAGCGCCAACACTAATAACATTATTATTCCATTCAATTTAAGCAGATCATAACTAGTCATTTAGCAAATTTTATTAATTAACCAAATAAATTTCAAATCTTGATTATTTGAGTACGAAAGATTATAGAAATTGGTTACATTAGATCCGAGTAATCCGGATTTTAGTAGGCTCTAGGAATACTTAAGTTTGTTTTCGAGTTCACTCAAGCTTCACAGTACCAACACGCCATTTGTGATGGCAGCGGTCTAGTCAAACTGTGTTTTGATTGAGAATATAGTTGTTTGCCAAATGAGGTAGTCATGTGTGTAACCTGACAGTTTAAAATTATTTGGCGATTTTGGTCAAGAATAGTTGCAGACATTTAAACATGGTAAATTAATTACCTGGAACGCCAATGTTGTATTTAAAATATTCGACTGTATTTAACACATGTATTCCTCGATGTTGTAAAAGTTAATCGTCAAAGCTGTTCGTAGAAACACTAATATTAAAATTTACGATTAGTATGAAGAAATTTTGGTCAGAATCCAAATGATATTGGATTTTTAGTTTTACATTATATAATTCTTTATGTTTCCATACTTTTAAACCGTTAATCTAAATCATTTATCTGCACAAAATTTTAAAAAGTAGTTGAAGGAATTTAAAATTCAACAATGAATAAAATTCAAACAAATAATTAATATTTTATAATAAAATAAATTCTTATCTCGTTAAATTATATTCTGTAATTTTTGTTTTATTGAAATATCGAGAAAACAGTTTTAATTTAAATAATAATGGTGCTAGGATTTTTCCATGATTTTATATGTAATTATTTACCAAATACATTGAAAAACTTACCAATTCCTGCCAAATTCACAGATCTCAAATCTCTCTCATGTAAGTAATGATAATATACATTTGTAAAGTTGACGTGATTATAAGTTATTTATTAGTATTCAAGTTTTTCTTTATTTAGTTAGAGATTTGATAAAATTGACCGTGTTCTGTGGAGTCAGTGGTGGTATTGGATATTGTATTTGTTTCACATTTCGTAATAGAGTTACCCATCGTAGATCACCAGATGGATTGGTGAATTTAACTGTTGAAAAGGAATCTGGTAAAGTTGTAAATTGTTTTAATATTGAAGAATTACCAGAAAAATCTGTTCTATGTCGTTGTTGGAGATCGAAAAAAGTAGAGTAATTATAAACTAATGCATTATTATTATTATTTAGTTTCCATATTGTGATGGAAGTCACGTAGGACATAATACTGAAACCGGAGATAATGTAGGACCTCTTATAATTAATAAAAAATGATTTTTACTAGTTTTAATACAAAAGAATTAATTTGACTTTATTTTAATTTTTATTGATCAATTTAAAACCTAAAATTTATTATAATTCTTACTTGGTGCTTTTATTATTTGTGAAATGCTTTGTTGTGATGAATTAATTTTGATAATATGGGATTTTTGCACAGAGTGAGAACTTGAATAGACGATAAAATTGAACTGAATAAGATTTGGAGTTTTCAACAAAGAGGTGAATTGGTAAATCGTTTAAGTATATCAGTATATATGTCTCCCACCTATGTATTATGTCCTCCTAATGGTACAAATGGGTTTTACATGTCCCATCTAAAATCAATAATGGGAGACATTGACATAATATATAACACAAGTAAATGAAAATTAAATCAGACTCCAAAGGGTTAAATCCGAGCAAAAGTTTCCTGATCACAGATTTGTGTACTTAATTGATTGCACTTCGAATTAATGATGGTGTACATTTAACATAGATCAGTTATTCTTATATTTTTGGAGTCCCAGGGCTTTCCAAGCCATAAGGATAGATCCAGTGGTTTACTAATTGTCTGTAGCCAATCGACAATGGTTAGCATCAAAAATTTCGCGGAGCACACTGAAAACCACCAACCTAGCCTCTACTTGATACAGGATCCTAGAAAATTAATGTTAAAATGGGTTTAGGGTTGATCGATATTTATTCATTGACAAACTGCTAAAGGGTGTTAATTAGATCAAATCATCGTTGAAGGTAACTAATTTCAGTAACTACCTAAGCAAGGGGTTCTTAAAATTTTTGTACCCATGGGCTACTTTCAAAATTTTAACAATCTGACAGATCTATTCCAAATTTATTTGAAGGGAAGGAAAACAAGGCATTTTGAAAAAAACAACTTCTATTTATTAATAAGACAAGGTAAAGATTACCGCGTAACAGTGGTTTAATGAGATGGTTGCTGCTGCTTCCGTTCGATAAGCACATTAAATTGAGGTATTGTCTTAGACAACGCAAGACACATCACATTTAACGTCCAGTCGGTTACGATTTTTAGTTTTAATTGATACAAATACTGAGAACCCTGACTCACAAAGGTACGTAGTAGCAAACAGAATTAATATTGACATCAATATTGACATCTACCCATGATTTATGTCTTTTATCTTTGAGTGTTATCTGTATTGCATCTCTAATGGTACGGAATTGTCTCTCAATCTGTCCATTTGCTGAATGATGTTATGGACTTGAATAATTTATTTCAATATTGTCGAATTCTGCAAAATTTTTCATTAGCTTTGATTCAAATGTTTACACAGTTTATTATCCTTGGTGCTCCAAACTTCATTATCCACTCTTCTTTCAGTAATCTTACCACCGTTTCTTCATTTTGCGATTTCACTGCATGTAAAGAAATAAACTTACTATGATGAATTATAATCCCAAAAATATATCTTTCTCCTCTCATTGCAAGTTGTAATGGACCACAAAAATCTACATAGATTATTTCAAATAATTTCGAATCACTTTTACAAATCATTTCTTCTTTTGTTTCAGTTGTATCAACCTTTCTTTTCTGACAGTTTTCACAGGCTTGTACAACATTACGAATAGATTGCTTCAAATCTTTGATATGAAAGTTGTTTGATACACACATTTTTACTTTTTTTAGCCCCTGCGTGACAGAGCTTTTTATGATATTCTATGATGAATTTGGACTTGTTTTCTTCTGGAATCCAAATTTTATTATTATTTGTCATAATCTTGACATATTTAAAAAAATGTTTTATCTGGAATCATACTAATATTTTCTTTTATATTTTCAATTTCTTTCGAGTTATTTTGCCATATATTTTCAATATTATCAGTCATCAATGTCAACAATCTTGTTTTTAATTTACCCATTTTAGGATTTTCATGAATCATTTGACATTGAACACATGTTTCACATTCTTTCCTAGATAGAGCGTCGGCATTATTATGGTTATCACCTTTTCTGTATTGAATCTCCATGTCCAGATCACTAAAATGGTTAATCCAAGTTTGAAATTGTGGGGTAATAGCTTTCTTTGTCTTCATCTAAAATGTAATGGCGTTGTGATCCGTCCACTAAATAAACTTTTTACCGTATAGATAATAGGGTGGAGTGAAAAGTGAGAAAAAAAAATCATTTTGAGAGTTTTTACTTGGAATAGCAATGAAAAGACGTGGAGTGTTGTCATCTAAAAGATATTAAAAGTTCAACTTGATAAGTTGATATCTTAGGCTCCCCCACGAGCGATGAAAATGACAATATTTGGACATTTTTTACCGAAAATGTTTAATTATAATATACTGAAAAATAGTGATACAATTTGCTTCTATATTATCAGAAACATTTTTAGGCAGTTTTGGCACAGTGTTAACATATATTGTCTCAATAAAAACACACACATTCAAATGAGTCGATATGACTGTCACATATTGAAGTCCCGTTTTGTGTCGAAAACGGGCATTTTTGCCCTAGACTCCAGTCTTGTACGGATAAAACCGTCTCGTCGCTTCTCACCACACACAGACTGAGATGCCTCAGTCACCACCTTGATACACCTCTCCACAGCCAGCGTGTGGCATGGGTATCTGTTGAATTTGACCACGGGCGTAGTTGGTTCACGTATGAACTGTCGGAGGTCATCGTCACTGATACTCATAGTGACTGGTGGCTCGGTCACACTCACTGTCGACCAGTCAATCATTTTGGTGTAGTCTGTGCAGTCAAAGTTAATCAACGGCACTGTGAACTGCCGAACGCCCTTCCTCTTCGGCCGGTCTCGTGCTTTCAGAATTCTACGGAGGGCTAGTTCACGAATGCTTGGTCGTTTGTCGGTCATCATGGACAGCAACAGATTTTCTGGGTGAGCGAAGTAGCTGTTGCGCTGGATGACGAGGTGCACGATGGCCTTCAGTTCGTCCGTCAGGTACCCCCGAGTTCTGGATCATCAAGAACACGTGTCTCGCTCCATCCTTGCACGATGGATTTTGCTTGATGTGGAACCATGTCACAACATACACGCGAACGATGAATGTAACAACCAAAGTGTCAGACGGATTTTCGCATCCAACATACAATCGCAGCAGGCGATTAGCTGTGGTCAGCCATCGTGAGTGATTGAGAGCGCCTGGATTTCTCAGTGACAGATCTCTCAAACACTCACCACTCGAAACCGCTTGAGCGATTTCGTACAGATATCGCTGATCCGTACTCAAGTTGCGAGGATCAACGTGTGGTAGGTCAGTCTCGACCGGTCGGTATTCGACGACAGGCAACTCTTTGCACTTGTTTAACGCCTTGCCAAGTGTTCCTGCGAATCCATGTGGTCCTGTCGTTGCGCCATCAAAAGACTGAAAAAGATGTGGAAGTGGCAACTCGTTGGCATGGAGTAAGCACACCAGCCATTGCAAGGGGCGTTTCAGTTTGAGTTCAAGTAGGCGTATCACGCCACCTGTTCGGCCGGTATTCACGGCTGTGCCATCACAACCGACGACGGTGAGCTACTTGAGGTCCGTCTTGCAAACTAGTGCGGTTGTCATTGCTTTAATGATGCTCTTGCTGGTGCTACCCTCTGGCGTTACATGGCAATAGTACGTCGATCCTGGCTCTCGGACCATAACGATATATTCCTCGGTTATTTCTTTACGATGATATTTTCCGGTGTCAGCTTTAACGTTAACTAAAGTATTGTCTTTGCGACCATCGAAATATAAACCAGGGAGGCTTGCATCAGACTCAACTTGCTGTAGTTTTCGTGTAGTTTCTCTTGATCGCCGCACCTTGCTTCGGTCGATGACCTTTGATGAGTCATCAGCTGTCACAATGCCGAAATCGTGCAGTAATGTATGCACTGGAAGCCCTGGTTGGTATACGCTCTACACTGTATAGTAAACACTATACAGTTATGCCCTTTGTCGTCAATCGTGTGCTCTAAAAATCAACTCGACATACCTTATTTAGATTGCATTGGGGGAGCCTAAAAATATTTTTATGATTTATTATATTTTGCACATGTTTGTAACTGGTATTGGTACGTCTTTTCTACACTATGCTGAATTGATTGTGAACAAGTATTTTTTTCACTCCACCCTAATAGATAATGCTTAAAATGACAAGTAAAATAAAATATAGATAGTAATTCCTTTCTTATTATACAATAACCGATTTCGTGTTTACTCATAGCTCGGGATCCATATGCCATTACTCTTTCTTTATTTCCATCTTTTTGAGACAGAACAGCACCAATGCAGTCAAAACTTGCATCTGTATCCAAAATGAATGGCTTAGAAAAATATGGGAACTTCAATACAGGTGTAGACGTTAACTTCAGTTTTAAATTTTGAAATGAAGTTTCATACTCATCAGTCCACATAGGCTTCTTTTGTTTACTTCCACATAACGCCTCTAATACTTTGGAATCTTTGGTATAATTTTCTATAAATCTTCGACAGTAATTTGCCAAGCCTAAAAATCTTCTCAAACTTTTTACGCATTTAGGTCTTTCAAAATTTTTAATAGTTTCAATCTTGCTTTCATCCGTACGTATTCCATTTTCCATATTGATTAGACCCAAAAAATTTACTTCTTTCCTTCTGAATTGACATTTTGCTGGACTTATTTTAGGATTTGCTAATTTAATCTTTTGAAAAACCTTTTCAATGGTGCTATAATGTTCATTCAATGTCTGAAAATATAAGGATATCATCCAGATATACAATCGTTCCATTCCAATTTAATTATCCAAGAACCAAATTCATAAATCTTTAAAATGCTGCTGGTGCAGAGGCATTATGTTAAAATAATATTGCTTGCTTTTTAGTCGAAAATGTTTTTTTTCAACTTTGACGCATCATCGAGTTCTACGTGATAATAAGTATTGCCTAAATCAATTGTCGAGAAAAACCTTGCTCCGTCAAGAATTTCTAATATTATTTAAATCACGATAGTTCAAACATATTCTTATATCACTGCTGTTTTTTTTTAACACACACTAATGATGAATTCCAAGGAGATGCATATTCTGATATAATGCCATATTTCAACATTTCTTGAATATTTTCTTGAATTTCTTTTATTAAATGTATAGGTTGTCGCTTGGGTTTATTACAATCGGGCTACTTTTAGTAAGTATTTCATGCTTTAATAGTTCGGTTTCCCCAACATCCCATCTATGTTTCATAAAAATTCCGTCAAATGTGGAAATTAAATTATTTATTATCTTATCATCACTCTTGTGATTATTAAATGACTTTTCCATAATTTCGTTTATTTCGTCTTCACAATTTTTTATTTGCAATTGTATTCCAAATCTTTTGAGAAAATTTATACATCCTATAAACTTTGGGTTTATATCTTTGGCTACATGGAATTCTACTTTTATAATTTCAGAAATTTTATCAACTTTTACATTTAATAAAGTTTTACCGCTAATTTCAATCGGGCTATCATTCGCGCATCTTAATTTTAAATTACTTGTAGTCATATTCAAATTTTCAAGTTTTTTAAAAATATTATAATCAATCACGCTCCAGTATCTAATAGACATACTAATTTACATTATTAATTATCACGGTAACACTGGGCCTTCCTTGCATTTTATCATATACTATTATATCATCCTGCTTATCACGATTAAAAACATTTATTTCATTAGAAGTTAGAGGTGGGTCTTTAAAAAGTTCATTCATACAAAATTTATTAATGTATATATTAGTATAATTTCTATAATCAAAAATACCATCACAATAGTTATCATTCAAACTATCACAATCATTCAAAATCATACAACCCTTACTCATATCATTAATTACCTTTAATTTATTGCTCCGATCACCTCCTTATGTGGTGGAGCATTCCCATTTAGGTACTCATAATCAGTCTCTGGATCCTCGTCACCGAATGGGCCACTGATTTATGGAATTGTCATCGTCTGTATGGAAATAACTCATAGCACTGATGTTTGAAATGTCCTGATTGAATATTGGGGCATTCAGATCTTCTATGACTTTCTTCATAGCACGCCCACATCGCAAAATTTGATTTGTTCGGACATGATCTCGTGAATGAAAATCCCTGGTATTATAAGGCTTACTTCTATTCAGAGGTTTCCATCCATTTGAAATAGTATATCGATGTTCTCTTGTAAATTCATCTTTGAATCTGGGATCAGCTTCTCGTTCTCTAATTGATCTGTTATCATAACCACATTTTGGTAAACTCTTCTTAACAGCATCAGCATAGCGTTGGGTTTTATTCACTGAAGCTACATCAGCAAGAAATACATTAATTTCTTTTGAAACTTGATCGTGTTTCTTTAATCTTTCTTTCATTTCATCAAATGATTTTAAATCTTGCATTTGAGATCTTTTTTAACTTCTTTATCCTCAAGCGAATTGAATCGCAAAAATTTCTTTAGTTCTTCTTCATCAAGTGTATGCTTCAAAATATATTTTGCAAGTTTCCCAAATTTTTGAGCAGAATTCTTCGGCAGCCTCATTTCCTTGACGATAATTTAGCGCTTCGTTGAGATCATCGATAAGACTTCTGTTCTTAGCAAAAGCGTTTCTTAATCTTTCTGTATAATGCAGAGTTTCATTTGTCAACTCATATTTCTTCGTTGCATTGATTGATAGAAAATATCCAATTGACGAATTTGCTTCTGTATTCATCGACAATATTTGTCATCTAGAAGAATCGTTCCGTTTCTAAGATGAAATCTTCCACGTCTGAATCCATGTCATATGTTTCTGGTGGTTTGATAAAATTTGCAATCATGGTCGCCATATTAGCTACAGAGCTACGGGTATTAATTGAATCCGTAATAACAAATTATACTAATACGTTTATTATTCAAAATACAAATATTATTAAAACAAATTATAACTTTAATTTGTTTGAGGAGTTTCTAAAAAATAAAAATTAATTGTATAAGTAAGGATTTCAGCATACAATCAAACATGCACAACATTCATCACTGATAAGATCACGATGCAGGAGATGCGATTCATCGGGCCCGGGCCCTGAAGGGACCCGCGATATAATCATATTTGGTATTTTTATATAATTAAATAATTTTAAAAATCTAAGTTTGTGATAATTTAAGTTTATATGTGTCATGGAATTTCATAAGTAATAAATAGGATAACTTAAACAAATGTACTGACGAATTGCATCGACGGCCCTGACAACATCATACCATTATTTTAATATAAATTACAAAAACGCCTCACAGTGCGTATTATTTAAACAAGTGGTTTTTCTTATATATTTTCTAGTATATTACAATATTTACAATATATATATATATATATATATATATATATATATATATATATATATATATATATATATATATATATATATATATATATATATATATATATAATAAATATAAAATATTTTAATTTTTTGAAAATTTTCTGATATCTTCAGAATATTGATAGTCTACCATTATCGATTCTTTGAAATACTCTCATGCAACATTTAACCCATAATGGCATCAACCTTCAGATCAGAGCGCCATTTGAGTACAGATTTTTCTAAAGATTTTGATCGAATTTTTCAAATAGTAGTTAAATTTGACGCTTGATCGGCTTCGAAAAATATAAATTTCTGCTAAAATTATTTTTATTTTAATTATAAGAAAGCGCCACTCAAACATTCGTTTTACGATATATTTCGACAGTTTTCCTGTGATCATCAGGTAGAATAGAACAACTATAGAAATTATATCTTTTTGAACAAAATCTATAAAAATCTATAATTTCTATAGTTAATCTATCCTACCTGATGATGACAGGAAAACTGTAAAATTTATCGTAAAATGAATGTTTGAGCGGCGCTTTCTTATAATTAAATTGCCATATTTAACTATTTATTTTAATTATTTAGTGTTAGCGAATTAGCTTGTATTTTCGCAATTACACAATCTGGGATTTCCAAGAAAATCAAAATTATTAAATCTATCTTTAATCTTTAATATGCAACCTGCTCTTATCTTCCTTCTCGAAAAATATTGATTTTTATATTGTTCAAAAGTTTTTCAGGAAAAAGTAGCTGAATTAAGTATTCCGAATACGATATGCCGTGAACTCTTTCTTTCATCGATATATTCGAACAATTTTAATGTAATATAATTTATTTTTTTGATCTGCTTTCTCCAATTGAAATTTTATTTCTCTTATAGATCAATGCTTATTTTTTCCTATTTAACAAAAATGTTCAACACTGCTTTTTCAAATGTTTCAAATAACACTCGACAAATGTAGTGCAAAAAATCTTTTAGATTGGAAAAAACATTGATCTAAAACAGGGTTTCTAAATGTGAGGGACGTGTATCATATACATTTTATAAGACTTGGTAAAAATAATATATTTTTCGAAAATAATATAATTACTTCGAGAACGAAATTGACTCTTGTTATTTATTTAATACCGTTATACTTCTTTTTTCTATTAATAAATTAAATTATATTTACTAATTAAATTCAAGTGTATTATTTGGATGCAAGAACACATTTTATTAGGGGGGCGCTTATAAAAAATTTTAAGAACCCATGACCTATAGTCAAAATTAAAATAAATGGTCTAAAACAAAGTTCTCCAAGATATACTACTTAAAATTTTTATGGAGTTTCTGGAACATTCTATGAATGAAAAAGTACATTCAATAATAATCAAGTTTATTGTAAATTTGGGCTTTAAAAATATAAGTCAAAATAGGTTCTACGTAAATTTTCGTTGAAAATAAATACCTAAACATGTTGAATTAGTAAACTTAAAGCTTTTTAGAAAATTGAGTTTTATTGAGTAGTTATATAATCATTAGGATTCCAATGATTTGAAAAGGTTGAGTAGCGCTTTAGTACCTCTGCTCAAAAAGACTTTAAAAATATAAAACTATTGGGGTCATCTGTGTAATATGAAATTAACCACTATTTATCTGACTCCAAAACAAACTTCCGATAATATAAACTTTTATTGATTAAAACAATTGACTACAAATTTACAGCGACACCAATTATTCAATATCACAACAATGACTTGAGTATTTATTGCAACCATTCTGGAAGAATAGAACGTTGACAATACAACTTGGACAATTTGCGGTGCAATAATTCATAAAAGAAAAAGCTAATACTAAGATAGATGCTGCTCACAATTTTAAAAGTTGATTAGACCCACAAATTGAAACTAGCAGATAAGAGCAGGTAAATCTTTTCAACAAAGATTCTTTGAATTAAATTCATTGAGAGAAATCTAATTCAATGTACGTAAATCCTGGTTATGAGGACGAGATAGTTATAACATAAAATTTTTGTCGGTTGTCAACTACGTTATCCAGCAACAATCTGGTGGTACAAACTATTAGCCACGAGTGTAATAATAATATGAATTAAAATAATTTGGTGTTTCAAGGTAAAGGACAACGAAAACCATAACACTATAGTAGTGTGGAAAAGTGAATGCTTTTGTTTGCTATTTGAACGGTTATAACCATAAGGAACGTTCGCCTATTATGTAACGCTTTTTGAGGGCGGGGCTGGTTGAGAATATGTTACAATTTGTTAGGACATAGGGTACGAATCTGGCATTTTGTTACATAACAATTGTATGACAACTGGAATTTTTAACTTTCATCGAAATTATAAGTACCAGAATACTATTTAATTAATTTCAAAAAATTTAATTTGGATATTTTTATTTTAGATAATTTAGATTTACACTCTATAATGATGAATAAGAAAAAAAGTATCAAAAAAAGTATGAAGCATTTCAAAGTGCTTATAAATCAAATAGTAAGCAAACTAATAAAAAAAATGCAATGAATATTAAAATTCAATTAAAGAAAACCAAAACTTTGAACAATTATATACTGAATAAATTAACGAGTTAAAAGGAAAATGCAGAAAAGGAACGATATTGAACTAATATCAAAATGTATTTTAATTTAAAAGGATTATGAAATATGGACAACTCTCACAAATAAATATATTTGACTCAATACAATATTGGAGTATGAGTATAATATAAATTCAAAACAATTTAAATATGATATTTTTTACTCGATGGTGCTTTTAAACAAAATGAACATTCCAGGCTTGGTTCTGCACGAGCAAATCAATAACAAAATCGTTTATCATTTTACATGTAATGGATGTAATGCCACATACATCGGAGAGCCTTCCGGTCATCTCTGTATTCGAGCTCAAGAACATTATAAACCTATAAGACTGTATGAGATAAAAAGGGATGTCTGATTTTAAAATTTTATTAAACAATTTCAATAATAATAAATAACATTGATTTTAAATAAAAAACTTTAGTATTTAAAAATATTTTAACAAATAAGAAATGAAATTTTAAAAGTTTGCAAATTTCCAATTAATAAAACATCTTTAAAAAATTGCACTTTTATATGAAAATGTCAAAAAGTAATCATTAAACTTAGTAATTTTAGACAAAATAAAATTTCATAATTTTGAACTTTTCAATTTCAAAAATGACATCTCAATTTCGATTAATAAATCTTTTATAATATAATGTAAGAAATATAATGTGAATGAAATTGGTAAAAGCAAAACAGTTGCTTAATGTTATTTACGATATGAAATGCAATAATTTCTTTGAATTTGCTAAAACATAAGCAATCAGAATTAATTTAAAAATCATTTACTTTTCTAATATACATATCCTTAGGTTAGAATTGCCCGCTGATTTGTAAATCTATTGATAATAGCATTATATAGCTACTGTAAGGGCAAATAATAAAAATCTAATTTATAAATAATTATTTTAAATAATTTAATTAATAATGTAGAATTCTCAAAATATAGTTGTTTAAATATACTCAGATTAGCAAATTTCCAAATTACAGCAATTGTTTATTAGAAAAAATATTTTCAGTTAAATGAATGTTTTTGCTTCATCTAATAGCCACGCACGACAATTATAAAACTTAAAATATAAGAAAATGTAATTTTAAAATAATACTTGCTGCATGTTTTAAAATTCTTTTTAAATCAATTAATTTTAAAATGAATATGTTTTAAAAGATTTATTAACTAGGAAATTTCAACCCAAAACATTTGATCTCATTTAATACTTACTATCATCGAAAACCAATACCAAATTTTATAGGTAAAATATATTCATAATTATTAGTTTTATCAATCTCTTCATATGCAAATCGAGCAGATTTGAGAAGCACCTACGTTTCCATTTCTGTAGGATGATTGAATTCCACATCTTATAACCAAGTGTGTAATATACATTCGATATAGAGGTGAAGCGGTTCAATGTTCCACAAACTGTTATGATTTCAAAGTTTTGAATACATTTTATTTTCTTTTTTAAATTTGAAATGCGATTTGATAATTGATGAACTTTAAACATTCATGGCCCAGAAATATATAAAGAACAGAAATATTGATGTTGATACAATTATAAGTCCGATATAGAGGTAAATTGGTTTCATATTCCACAAATTGATACAATTTAAGAGTTTTGAGTACATTTTTTTTGTTAGTTTAAAAAGAAAGGTAGTAGATAATGATACTATTTAAACAACATAATTTTTTTCATGAATAATGCATATCTAATTTTGTATATATAATTTGTGCATGTTTCAGGTACTACAGTCTAAGCCGATTTGGTAAATAGTGATGGTATTAATTACTATTACGTCTAGTTTGTAAGATATTAAATGTATTTATACATATAATAATTGTAGTATAACAATTATGATATGTAATCTAACCTGATGGTTGAGTGATATAATTCTGGATTTAATGGTTTCTTTTTGATTTATATCGATATCAACAAATTAATTTAATTAGAATTTTTATAAATATTGTTTATAATTTTTAATTATTAAATTTATTCTACACCAAAGATTTTTCATTTATTTCAAAGAATAAACATCAAATTTTATTAACAAAATTAGCACTTTATTTCATTGACTGACAAATGAAATGGAAAATTCAGTCTAAAAATAAGTGATAAAAATAATCAATATTTTTTCATTGAAAAAATATTTCTAAAAAAATAGACTTGATGCATGTATATCAAAACTAAAGTGAAATTATGAGGCATCTACAATAAAATTGATTTTATTTAACAATAAATGATTTTTTTAAACTTTTTAAATTATTATTTCATTAAAAAATTAAATTAAAAACAAATAATTCAATTCCAAAGCTAAATTTAAGCTAGAAATCATTGTTGATCCAATCAAACCAATCATTAAATTAATAAAAACAGCAGAAATCTGAGGAATTTTAGATTTTATTTTGGAATTTTTACTAACTCATAAATAATATATTTTAGTTGACGTTTTCAAATTGTCTTTCTACATAAGTTTTCTTTTGAAAATGATCGACTATTTCAAAATTATTTAAATTAAAATTATATAGAAATGAAATTTATTTAACGTGTCTTTGCGCAGCACCCACTCGAGATTTTACGTCGCTCCGGACTAAAAGACAAATTGCTTTCCAGTTAAACATATAAACTTTTAAAAAAATACATTGTTATATTAAATAATGAAAAAGTTTTAAATTATAATAAAAATGTATATTTAAAAATATTCATATAACATAAAATTAACGTCAAGTAGTATGAAACACAAGAAAAAAATAATTAATCGACTCGGTACCTGCTCAATGTTGATTTCTTCGTCGTTCCACTTCTAAAGTTTTGGCAATTCTTGTGATCCGTAATGTCTCGTAATGTCTCGAGATCTGTTGTTTTTGGGAGATAGATTAGCAGTAATTTATTTGTCTTATCGAGTTCAGTCGGTTGAGAATTTTTTGTCAACGAATCGTCGGAATTCAAATTGTAAACATCGATACAAATGTCATACTTCTGTGCTGTGGATACTCCATTCATCATTGACATGAAACGCGAGGAACTGTCCGGCAATCCAGTACGAACTACAATAAATCATCCAGAAAATTCCAATTGACTATTATTCAACGAACTATTGATTCTAAACATGCGTTTAAAATAGCAAAACGAGTTAATGAAACCGTCAGACAAATTGACACTGTTTACGAGAAAATTGCTTCCATTAATCAATTTGTAAATATTTTCACTAATTTTCGTCTTGAAAAACTATAGGTAGCCATATTTAGTTGAACAAATTGATGATGGAATATCGGATTTCATATCGGTTATGTAAAAACGTATTCGCTTTATACAGGACCTGACACCAATTATGGTAACTATGAAAAACATAATTAATAACTCCGAAAATTTATTAATTATAAAATTGTGATGTCGATATCTGAATCCCATCTGAAAGTGATAATGTTTTCGCTGCGATACCCGTGCTGGATGAAAAGTTTCTTCTGAATTGTTACTCCAAATTTTATTTGCGAGCTTCATCTCTTCTTATATTCTTGTTTCTCTTTATTTCAAACGTGCGTATTTTTCTATTCTGATTATTTAAATAAGTGGTTTGTTTTCTATATATCTTTTAGTACATTAAAATATAATATATCCATATAAATAAATATACAAATATCTATAAAGTGAAGGCACTACATCATTAAGAGGAAACATAAGATGTTCTTAATTAAATTTAATTTAGAGAAACTTCAAACTTGCTATAGTTATTGGTATAGGAAGCAATATTCTTAAAGCAAAACTAAAGTTTGCTGCAACATTTAACATTGTTATTAATAAAATACCTTATTTAGGCCTAAAACGCAGAAGGCTCATATATCTCCTTTGTTAATTCTACCCCATTAATGTCAACAAAATCACCATCAATTAAAAAAATTTCCAAAACCCTGTAGTGTTTTAAAAGTTTTTCTTTAGACATGGTTTTCAAATCGTATAAGAATTGAAAATGGTTACTATGGTGATTAAGTTTTTCGAATATAATATCTTAATGCGTTTAGATCAATTGTAAAAAAAATCTATCTTATATTTTCTTTAGGATTTTTGATCAATAAAACTCGTGCTTCGTATGAGAAGTAAATTTTCTTTTTTTCTTATGCGGTGTCGTGGTATCAAAAATTAGATTCAACGTCAATTTTGTCAGTCAGTTCTCATGCATCAACAATCCAAAGAAAATATGTGGTTTTGAAAAAAATTGAAAAAGCTTCATTGAAAATATTCAAAATCCTTAATGGAGTTCCAATTAATAAAAATTAAATAAAATGAAAGATTTTAAAAATAAATTAAAAATATGTAATAAAAAATAGCCATTAAAAAAATCAAAAGAAATAAAAATTAAATCATAAAAGAAATTGATTAAAAGGAATTTTAATACACTAACACATACACACTAACTAGCACACACAAATCCACTACAAGTACACCAAACACCACTGAAATGGTGGTTGGCGTGTAGAGCTCACTTACAAATTTACTGAATTTCTCATCATGATTTCTCATCATATTTTGGAAATTTATTTTAACCATTTTAGAAATGGCTTTCAGGTAAGATGTTAAATTTTAAGTACATTTTAAGACTTGAATTTTGATCCATATAAATATGAGATCATTATTCAAGTTCTTAAATATTACTTTTAATCAACAGTATAATTATAAATTATTTTTAATTAATTTTCAGGTTATTT
>CAUHTR010006191.1:0-13896 GCA_959609185.1 Schmidtea polychroa
GAATGATATAATAATTTCCAAAGAATTACTGACATAAACCAGGTCACTAGACTTTATATCTATTTGAATGATGCGGGAATGCTGTAAACTAATTAAGTAAGTATGTTTGTCTTCTGCTGTGTTCAACAGTATCACTTAAACTAATAATTCTCCCTTTTTTGTAGATTACGCAATTCAATGTATTATAAATAGTATAAAGATTGTGTGTTCCGGTTAGATTTTTGGTAGTGAATAAATATTTCTTGAAACTATGTCTTTTTCTAACAGGTGCGAACCACGCCAGGACTCCAGACTATATCAAGCCCCCTATCAACTTGCTGCCAAATGGTGATTTAGAAAATTTTATTTTGAATTGAATAGATTTTTTTTTTCGAAGTCCCTCAACAACCGCAAGAAACTCAAGAAATTTGTACCAATGCCTTTCTGTCGGTAGAGTTTGATCCAGGAATATGAGAATTACAGACGATTAATCAGGCTATGAAGAAAAGATTATAGAAAAGCGTTCCGGCCAAGGAAAAATCTAGCATGATCTATCAGACGCAGCCTTTAAGTATATCGAAAGGAAATGAATCGTGCACCGAAGTTTCAATTAAAGTGGAAAAGCTCGTCGACAATTTCTCGACACAAATTAACAAACCGCATTATGTTATTTTAAATGCAGAATGCAATGGAAAGACTATGGACACAAAAAAGATTGAAATTAAGAGAGTAAATAGTAGATAAGGCCAAGGATGTGCTATCAAGAATGGAAGAAATTCAAAAAGAGCTTTCAAGTGAGCAATCATTAGCTTCTCTACATGAAAATAAATCATATGCGGAGACAGTCAAAAGTCCGAGAAAAACTCAGTTGTACCAACAGAATAAGACGCCAATATTTTCTAACTCTAGAACCAATGAGGCCGCGAACTTCAATATGCCAAATAAAAGTGACTGGAAGAACGGGACCAGGCGATTTAAACTGCAGAGATGTTGGGCGTGTGGAGAGCAAGGACATATTTGAGCAGAATGCCCAAACGTAAAATGCTCTCAATGTTCCAAAAATGGTCATTTCAAGCATCAATGTTGGAACATCAGAAGAAATTCAGTTAAAACAGAAGCATATTACAACGGAAGAAATTATGATAGAAACCAAAAACAATTTGGATCCAGAGGACAATATCAAAGCAGAAACCAATCTTCAGACAGAGGACCACATCGAAGACAATGCAATGCGATATACGACTACGAATACGAGGAAGGAGAGCTGATTCAACAGGATGACATGCAAAAGATTGCGAACAGCTAAAAGGGGAGGCTCCAGTTTCAAGGGAGTTGCTAGGAGCCATAAATTTGGTTTAAGTAAGTATATTGTTGACACAGAATGTTTGAATTTGAATGCTTGTGATTTCAAGATTTCCGTAATGAATGAATTTAAAGATGATTTAAAAATTAAATGATGTAATTATGAATGATTGTGAATGTTTTGACTTTGAAAATTATTTGAATATAGTTTTTATGAAATTAATAACAAAATTGATAAGATTATGAGTATCGATATAATTAATAATAAAGTTAATGAAAATAAAGAAAGACCTTTTGCACCTAAATTCGTTTACGAAAGAATGAATGGCAGACCTAGTGTAGGTATTTGGTTGGAAAATAAAATAAAAGTTGATTGTCTTTTGGATACCGGGGCTAGAATAAACGTGATTAGCGAAGATGTTGTTAGTAAATTAAAGATGCGTGATAAAATAGGGGAATCCAATATTATGGTTACATGTGCAAACGAGAGCACACTTAAAATCATAGGAACAATATTACTAAAAGTGAGAATTCGGGATTAGAATTGGTAATAAGATTCTTTGTGGCAAATAAGATTAACCCGAGCGTAATTGCAGGCGTAGAAATGATGAATTGTTTTGATATTAAATTACAGGCAGTAACTAAAGTAAAATTAAAAAATCAATTAATGAATTTAGAGGAAAACAATTTGAAAGGAATTATCGACCCAACGATTAATAAATTACTTAAAGAATTTTCGGATATATTCATGAAAAATAAATGGGATGTAGGAAAAACACAGTTAATTAAACATAAGATAGTTACTAGAGGTAGCCCAGTGACAATTAATCCTAGACGTCAGCCGATTCATATTGCTCACAAAATACAAGACATGCTAAAAGACATGGAAGAAGCAGGAATTATAAAAAATGTGACTCGGTGTGGAATAGCCCATTGGTATGTGTGTTAAAAAAGAATAAATCAGATATTAGAATATGTTTGGATTTTCGGGCACTAAATGCAATTACGGAGAGACCTCGATTTCCAATACCAAATATTGAAGGGATGATGGATATCCTAAATGGAGCACAGATATTTAGCACTATCGATCTTGGTAATGCTTATTATCAAGTGGAATTAGAAGAGGAATCAAAAATAAAGACTGCATTTTCAACAAAAGATGGTCAATATTGTTTTAACCGAATGCCTTTTGGAATTGCAAGCTGCTCCAGCAAACTTTTCAAAAATTAATGACTCAAGTTTTGGGTGATCTTAATTGGAGAGAAGCAATTGTTTATTTAGACGATATCCTTATATTTGCAGATAATGAAATCGAACATAAAAAAAGACTAGAAAGAGTTTTTCGAAAGATTCAAGAGGCTGGTTTGAAAATAAGCTTAGAAAAAATGTTGTTTTAACAAACTAGAAATAAAATTTTTGAGACACATTATAAATAAAAATGGTATTAAGACAGATTATGAAAAGATAAAAGCAATGCAAGAATATGAAAAACCAAAATGTATTAAACGTTTAAGAAGCTTTCTAGGCTTAACAAATTATTATCGAAAATTTGTTAAAGATTACGCCAAGTATGCAAGACCATTAGAAAGGTTATGTGGGTCTAACAAAGATAAACTTATATGGACTGAAGAATGTGAAACAAATTTCAACACCGCTAAAGAAAGCGTTAACGTCTACCCCAGTACTAGGATTTCCGGATTTACGAAAAACCTTTATTTTAGATACAGATGCTAGTTTCGATACGATTGGGGGAGTGCGTTCGCAGTTGAGTAGTAATGGACAAGAACAAGTTATTGCATATGGATCAAAGACAATGAATAAGCACGAAATCGGTTACTGCATTACGCGAAAAGAATTGCTTGCAATCTATCATTTTACTCAGCATTTCAAACACTATCTATATGGAAAAAGATTTACTTTAAGAACCGATCATAAAGCTATAACCTTTATGATAAATACAAAAAAGCCAATTACAGCACAATTCCAGACATGGATTAACTATTTAAGTGGCTAGATATCAAATTAGAATACAGAAAAGGAGAATTGCATGCTAACGCAGATGCCCTATCAAGGAAAGACTGTACTTCATGTAGTCAGTGCCAAACAGTTCATGAAAACGCCAAGGTAGATAAAAATAAAACTAAAATATTGGCCATAGAAAATATGGACCAAGAAATAAAAGTAAATAATGAAGGTATAATTTTTAATATACATAAAGACTTATGTCACGCAGGGGTAAAAAAAATTTACGAATATGCACGGAAAAATATGAAAATGAAAATTAGTGAAAATGAAGTTAGAAGAGTGATTGAAAATTGTGAACAGTGTCAGAAACGGAAGACGTGGACAAGACGAACAAAAGAACCGCTGATTAAACAGAGTACAGATGAAGTTTTCAAAGAGATATTTATTGATTTCTGTGGACCATTTAAGAAAACAATTCATGGAAAACAATATATTTTAGCTATAATTGATCAATTCAGTAGGTATATATCATTGACGGCAGTTGCTCATCAGGATGAAAAGACGACGGCAAAGATTTTAAGAGAAAATTGGATTTGAAATTTGGTGCCCCTAAAATAATTCACTCCGATAGAGGAAAAACATTTGAATCTCAACTCCTTTTAGAAGTGTTGAAAACGCATCATATTACAATAATATATTCAAGCCCATATCATCATAGTACAAACGGTTTAGTTGAGAGGCAATTTAGAACTATAAGGGATGCAATTACAATTACGTTAAAAGACAAACGGCATAAAGATTGGGCAGAAATATTGCCAGATGTGGAATTTATGTTAAATGCAACGATACAGCAGACAACCGGATTTTTCGCCCCTCTGAAATAATATTTGGGCGGAATATTTGTAGACAATGGATGGAAAAAGAGAATTTGGATATACAAAATAATGATGCTAATAATCGGAGAAGGGAGATCGTGGAGGGAATTAAAACATAAACAAAACATAGAAAAAGAATTTAATGACACAAAATTATAGGAATTTTGAAGTTGGAGACCAAGTATTGGTTAAAAAGAAAATACTAGAAAGATGGATGAACGTTATGAAGGGCCTTATGAAATAACTGGAAAACGACATGACAGAAGCTATGTTCTAAAGAATAAGCAAGGCAAAGAAATAATTCGAAATGTAGAATGGATCAAAAGTTTTAAATGGAGGGGGATGTAAGATGATATAATAATTTCCAAAGAATTACTACATAACCAGGTCACTAGACCTTTATATCTATTGAATGATGCGGGAATGCTTGTATAACTAAATTAAGTAAGTATGTTTGTCTTCTGTGTCAACAGTATCACTTAAACTAATAATTCTCCCTTTTGTAGATTACGCAATTCAATGTATTATAAATAGTATAACGATTGTGTGTTCCGGTTAGATTTTTGTAGTGAATAAATATTTCTGTGAAACTATGTCTTTTTCTAACAATTATATTTTTGTAAGTATAGATAATGTATTATGATTTCACGAAAATATTTTTAAAGTACAATTATTTTTAATGGGGTAGTTCGGGTACTTCTTGAACGGAACTCGAACTTGCTGACATTTTATCATCAGAGTCAACTTAATAATTCAGAGTCAACTTAATAAATCCCTATAAACCAAAATCATTGAACTTCTTCGGTATTCCGGGAATTTCATAGTTATCCGCTTTGGTGACATTAGGTAAACTTATTGAGTTAATACAAAAGCATGTATTAATCGATGAAAATACAGAGTCATTAGACATTAACATCATTAACCTATAATGTTAGGTATTAAGTTAGAAGTTACCATGTTAAAATTTTGAATTTAAATTTGACAATATTGATAAAATATTGCTAAAATACAAAAATTTGGATTTAGAGTTACTTTCATATGGCCATATTTTAGAGTTGGATATAGATTCCTAGTGAAATCAGTGAAAAATTGAATAATTTTCCGATGGCATCAGAAAGAAGTGTATATCGACCGTGGAGAAGTTAATTCTTACTCATTACCCTGAAAACAATTATGTATATCAAAACTAATAATATTAAGGGTAAAAATATTTGCGGTTCATCGTGCAAACAAGTTTAAACAATTACATATTTTCAAGAAATATGTAAATACAAACACTGAGTTGCAAACAGAGTCATCAATTATGCTCGATAAAAACTTTACTAAATTGATGATCAATAGTTTATATGAGAAAACAGTAAAAAAAATTAAAGGATAGAATAAATCTCACATTATGTAACTCTGATTTAGTTACATAGGCATTCACACCGATGTTCCGAAAAATTATAAAAATTATTGATAATTTAATCGATATATTGTTAAATATTGATGCAGTGTGTTTAGATATGCTTAGTTATATTGGTCAATCTTTACTTGATTTATCGAAACTTAAAATATATCAGTTAATCTGCAATTTATGTCATAATGTCCAATTCGATCATAGCATATGTTTTGGTTTGTACTTGATGTAAAAGATTATCAGCCTTAATTCCATTATCTGCATAATTTAGAATTTATAAGTAAATGAAAATATTTATATCCCTCTGCAGTTGTTTTTGATATACACTTTAATCATTAAAGTTATCAAAAAAAAAACTCTTTCGCATCAGGAAATTATTACTTCAAAAGTGAAATTATAGAGTAAACGTTAGACGTAAGGGACAACTCACAGCAATAAAACGGTCGAAATTACATTAAATGATATATTTTAAATACTCATGGAAAAATAATTATGGAAAATTAAATTATTTTGTGTCATTTGTGCATGTCTGTATAAATTGGTAATGTAACCTTATATCATATAATTATCAATTAATTTAAATTAGACAAATAATTAGTGAAACCATTTGTAATCTGATTTTATGTTGGTGTCATCCAGGTTTTGATTCCTACTAGAACATTGACACAGATTACTCATAATGATTTCCATGGTAATAATTACCAATAACATAACTATGAACGTTTATGGATTAAATAATACAAAAAGGACAGCGTAGAGAGAAGGGGAAAAAGATTATTAATTATACTTCTAACATGTTATTAATATCACAATATGAGCACCGAGTGACATTTAATTATATCAATAAAAATAAGTCACAAATAATTATTTGCTCATAAATGGAGTTGTTTCAAATATTAATAAATTAAGTGTCATTTATAAATAAATAATATTAATAATCATATATATCATATAATTTATATAAATATTAATTATATGTATAAAGTATTTGTGCTTTTAGTGTCTCTACTTTATAGATATTTGCATATTTATTTATATAGATATATTGTATTATAATGTGCTAAATTTTAGTAACTAAAAGATATATAGAAATAGAATAGAAAAATGCGCACGCTTGAAATAAAGAGAAACAAGAATATAAGAAGAGATTACGATCACCAATAAAATTTGTACTATCAGTTCAGAAGAAACCTTTCATTCAGCACGGGTATCACAGCCAAATCATTATCACCTTCAGATATGATTCAGATATCGACATCACAAATTTATAAATAATACATTTTCGAAGTTATTAATTATAATGTTTTTCATAGCTACTATATTGGTGGTATTGGAAGAAGTTTTTACATCTTGTTATTTTGTTACTTTCATAATGGTTTTGGTTTTCCATTCACTGACTTTTTAAAATAAAGTGATGTAATCTTCTATGGAATTTCTAATTCCAGGCTCGATTCGAGCTTAATTGGCTCTTGTCGGTACCATGTAAAAAAGCTAGTCTTGTCCAAAATTGAACCCAGAATATGCACCAATAAGTTCACATTGAAAACTCCCATTAATCTTTATTAAAAATATCGTTTTTTCATGTTTGAAAATTTTATTTATGTTCAAAAACTATATTTATGGCATTTTTATTAAACATCTTTTTAATAGAACTTATAAGGATAACTGTAAATTTTCAATACCGGGTTTTCTAAATGTTATCTTTATTCTAGTGATTCTACACCCTCTATATATGATGGCACCCTAATACGAAAATTCCAAAACACTCTTCTCTTTTGTCATTTAAGTTATTTTTTAAATGCTTATCTAGTTATGAGATCAAAATAATATTGCTTGTGCATTAAAATTAAGTTGTACTTGCCTGATTTATGATATGATTAAGATATTTAATTATAAAGTATAAAATATAACATTTGCTTGCATTAGTGGCAGAATACGCAACGAAGTTTTATTGTATCACATGTAAGTGTATGAATGCAGTTTAATACCAACCAGTAAGTATTTATATTTATCTATTAGAGCTTACGACACCACTTTTATATATTTCCGCGCCCTGATTGATAACCACTATTCCATACGAATTACACACTTTATCACATGTCTATATTATTAAATATTGGCGATCTTTACATCATATAACTGTATCATATTTACAATACTTTTGATTTCATAGTATGGTCTAACAGTATTTGATTTCATAACATTAATGATAATTAAATTCCTATTGTGCATTTTTATGATGAGTTTTTTTTTCAGATAAAACTGGCTACACATGTTTATAGTGGGTTATTTGGTACGTTCAATACTATGATTTCAAAAACTACAGAAACGTGTAACCTTTGGAGTTTTTTATGTCAAAGGGAAATTCATGATTTTATTAATCCTCTTTATTCTCCTCACAAAACCTTCAAATTGATTAAACCAAAATTTCAAATGATACACATTAAACTATGGACCAATCTCTATTTTGAGGGACTAAATCCAAATTATTATGAAAGTTATTATCCAGAGAAATTCACCAGTGAAATACCTCCAGAAATTGATAATATTGTAATGTTGAATTCTTTTTTCAATGACGGAGATGATGACGATTATGAAGGGGAAGGGGAAGGTACATTACCTCCACGTCTCTCTGAAATAAAGGATGAACTCAACAGGTCTTATTGTCCTTTAAAATTCAATTCTAATAGATATGTAAGTTGAATAAATCGTTATTTGTAAAATTTAAATTATGTATAATTTTTTTATTAGCAAATAAGGTGGATCTTTTTCACACTTTTACACTTACACTTTTACACGAGTGCATGGCGTCCGCAAGGGAGTGTAAGAGGGGGTAATTTCCCCCTGGATTTCCCAAACAATTCTATTTTTCGATTAATTTAACCACATTTTAATAGATGCGCTCAAACCATGTTGGAAAAACCCAAGACAAAAAAAATTAATAAAAAATTTAATTTAAAGAGGCTTCCTGTTTTTTTTAATGTTATTAATATATCTGGAAATCAATGATTTCAAATCATTTTATTTGTATAAAAACTTTCAATATTAACTGACGTTCTGGTTTTAAAAAAGTGTTCTATTTGTAAATAAACCAGAAAAAGTTCTATTTTGTATAATGAATAATTTTAAACCTTATAATATACATATCAAACAAGAGGTATTTGAGATGTAAGCAACGTTCCCTCTAAGCTGCGCGCGCACGCAGCACCTCCAACTCCCCAGGGCAGCAAAATTATTTTCAGCGCAGTATATTTAATTCAACCGATTCATAGCAGTTGTTCCTAGTAAAAAGCACACGGAAATTGTCGATGTAAATGGACCACCAGCAGCGAAGACCGGTTATCTACTTAGTTTTCAATTAACATAACAGTTCCAATTAACATATTTATTATAAAACATTACGAATTTTTGATACTCAATATTATTATGTGGTTCATTTTGAATATTTAAAAATTTTCAATGTTAATAACTAGATGCATAATAACGGTATATTTCTGTAGTGTCGTTTTAAAACTCTTACAACCACGTTATAGCATTTTGACGCTCATTTGTATTTAAAGGCTGCTCAGCGCAGCTGACTTTGCGCGCACTGCTGCTTATGGCTTAGAGGGAACGTTGGTTGGAAGGTGTAAATTTACCTATTAACATAAATAATGCCGCCCCCCCAATAAAAATTGAACTAAAAATATCAAATCTTTGAATTCGTCTGTACAATAAATATTTTAATGAATTTTTAGTTAAATCCTTTATATTTTTGTTCACCTTTGATCTGTTTTTATTTTATCTTAACATCTCACTTATTTTCATTACGACTCCAAATTACAATAACACTTTATAAAGACAGTGTCGAAACTTTGTATTACTTTTGGGAAAAAAATAATTGGATTTATAATCGTAATGAAAATAAATGAAATTTTAATCAATTATTTAATTGATTTTTTGATTACTAATTTTTGAATATAAAACCCGTGTTTGAGGTACGAATTCAGCTTCTAGTGAATCAATTTAATTTTTGTTATTTATTCATCGGCGGTAAATTTAATACAAATTTATTAAAATATTCATAATTTCTTTTATCATTAATCTTTTCACTATTTTTATGATTTATTAAAAATTTAAGGTGAAATTAAATGAGTCTAATTTATTCATCATTAATTTTTTGTTGTAATTCTGTCCAGACAATTCGTCTATCATAAATTTAAGGGTAACGTAATGGGCACTGTTGGGAAACATTCTGAACGCGGTGTACCAAAATTCGGGGAAACTCCTAGCTTAATTCTTGTGCCGTGTCGCATCTACCAATATCTATAATTTTTTGATATTCATAACCCTAGTATAAAAAAAGAATTATAATTTTGATATATTTATTTATTAAAGTAAGCAAAACAAATTATTCTTTGCATTAGTGACTTTTTAGTTGTTGAATTCTATTTTCTAAATCCTTAAATAAAGGTTGGTATTTCATGCACTTCAAACCCAAGTTAGTGTTACTAACTTCATCTGTCAATCGGTTTCTTTTATTTGTTTGAATATTATTTAATGCTGAGAATTTCATCCCACGAAAGTACGTAGAGGGTAAAATTGTGAGTAAAGCCATCACTAGATTTTTCAAAGTGCTGATTGTCCTTAAAATGGTTTCTAGCATTCTAGATTTCTTATTCATAGTCTCATTTTTCTTCATTCTCCAAACAATTCCCAGATTCTTAAATTTCGACCTCAAGTCAACAAACACTTGAACCTAAACGCTGTCTTGAAATTCTGCAAATCATTAATTTCCATGTTTTTAAAACCATTTAATTTCAAAAAACTCTTTCTCACTACATTTGAGTAACTAATTATTTTAATTGTCTGTTCCAATAAATCTTGCCAATCTAGTGAAATAAAAAGTTAACAATATGCTGGTATTTTATATGCATTGGCTCCATTTCATTTTGTTCAGTTGTGCTAGCCTTCTCAAAATACTTTTTTACTCAAAGAAAATACTTATAAATTTTAGTTTACATCTCGTTTAAAACTTTTAAGTCCACTTTCAAAAGCTTTTATGATTCCAAAAATAACTTCAGTTCTTCTGCCATAACCTTTTAATTTTAAGTTTAGTTTATTCATATATATAAAGAGATCTGTAAAAATCATAAACATGTTGACCCACTTATGATCATTGATCTGAGGAAAGTTTCGCCAGATCCATACCATCGAGAAATACCATAATTTCTATCAAGTTTAGTATGATAAGTATAAAGACCTTAATGTCATCTACAAAAGTAGTTTAAATTATAGAGCAGAAACTGAACCAATACATCAACGAAATAACGTAATAGCAGTTGTTACATATGGTGCCTCTGTAATGAAGAAAATGACTTGCTTGATATGTATTTACCATCAAATTTGTAACAACCACCGAATACATTCAGAAGTTATTTATGTTCTATGCAAAAAATACCTGCGACAACAACTGAAGTAGAAAATCTGGAAATGGAATTAAATAATGAAATAATTGTTACAGATTATGACTCTAATTCAAATTAAAGTGAAACATAAGATGAATTTCAGTTCTTGATGGAAGAAAATTCTTATTCAGAACATATCACGTTGCGCTTAAGGTTTTTTAATCATTTTACTAAAAGTAAGAAATATCGTTCGAATGTTTCGTAAGGCTTCCATCAAAAACTATGTATTACAGAAACCCTGTATGAATAAAATTGGCAAAAAGCTAAATATAATAATTGATACATCCACTAATTGGAATTTTATGCTTACTATAATAAAAAAATTAATAGAAATGTATAATATCGTTAAAATAGTTTTACAAGTATTATCAGTTGCTCAAAATTCTCCTTAGAATGATGAAATGAAAGTGATTTTAGAAATTTGTGAACCATTGGAAGTAATTGAAGTAAGCGTTTTAGTCCTAGGTAGGAAACTTAATACATGGGACAATGAGTTTATAAAATCTTTGAATTTATATTGACTTAAATTAAGAGAACAATCCCACTCAAGTGTTATAACACAAATTTTACACTTGTGTGACGACACGGATTAATGAAAGAAGAATCCCAAATCTGGAAGAATTGCTTCTATATTGGGAAGATCCGGTTGGATATTTAGTTACTTAATCCGAAAGAATCTTTATTTTTAAAAAATAAACCAAATCGAAATCGTTAATATCGCAAAATATATAGCCAATTTATTATTATTATTATTATTATTATTATTATTATTATTATTATTATTATTATTATTATTATTATTATTTTAAAATGATGATTGGTAGCAGCATTTATTATTTAAAACAATAAAATGATAATTTAAGCCTTTTGCTGCAAATAATGTATTTAATGAAAGAATTTTCGACTATAAAATAGTCCTTATCAATCTCTATTATTATTTTAATTTTAAGAATTATTTCAATACTGTTATCATAACAAACTGCCTGGAAACTATTGAAAAAGATCCGTCAGATAATTCTGGTGTACATTTGGAATTAGATTTAGATGGACTTTATAAGCAAAAAGATCTCATTGGTCAATTTTCTGAATCTAATCGTTACCATCGGCATTTGTATAGAAATAGAATTAAAACATACCAGAAAAAAATAGAAAGCTTTAAAACTCAGATGGTAAATTTTGAGTGCGAATTTTATTTTAATTGAAGTTTGACAATAGATTGAGAACTGCACCGGAGAAGATATTGAAATAATCACAGGAGTAAACAATGATTTATGGTCAACTTGTAGTCAATTTTTCACGATTGAAGAGGTGATCCGATGGATACCAGACCACGCTGTAACTCATTGTTCAAATTGCAAGATTATATTCACTTTTTCTTTACGAAAACACCACTGCAGGTTAATCATTTTTATTTTATTATTATTATTGTTTTATTATTATTTTTATTATTATTATTATTATTATTATTATTATTATTATTATTATTATTATTATTATTCTAATTCACTTGGTTTTAAAAATAATATTATAATAATAATTTTTCAGAAGACATCGTTTCTTAAAAATATCTTGCCATAAATTTCTGTACAAGAATCCCTGTGATCAAAATAAGCCTCATTCTAATGATATATTCACATTGACAATTTTTGAACCACAAAAGATTTTGGACGAATTGAATGTTAATGGATGGTTTTTGTTTTTTGATGAAATAACTTTCGGGGGCTATTATTTAATAAATTTTTAAATCCGTCTTTTAGAAGCTAAAGTTTTATTTAGTCTTTAGAAGTGACACTTGTGTATGTTCTCTCAATTTTCGTGGTAATTGCTAGTTTTGTTTTAAATATGCTCATTGAGTCGTTTTGGAAAAGTTTTTAGAGTTTCACCAATGTATATCACATTTTAGGCAAGTAAGTTTATTCACTATATTTTTGGGAAAGAATAATCATCTGGTAGTGAAATATTTAAGGTATTCTTGAAGATGTTTTATGTTGGGGCATTCGAAAATGGGATTTTAAATGTGCAAATGTGAAGGAAGTTGGACGAATATATATAAGAATTTTTTTTCTAATTTCACCACTGATTATTTTTTCCATTGTATTTATTAAAAAGAGAGCTTGAAGACTATAAATCAGTAATATATCGATGTTTGTTGATATACACGAATTTTCGGCACTGCCTTTTTCAAGTGATTTTTTTGAAGTGACATTCACTTGAAAAAGACTGCCGAAAATTCGTGAGTATCAAAAAACATCGATATATTACTGATTTATAGTCTTCAAGCTCTGTTTTTAATAAATGATATATATATATATATATATATCGTTTTAGTCAGAACCGTCTCTTATTGTCTTTTTCTTTCGTATATTAATAGTGAAATTTTGTGTTGGATTGGAACATAATTATTCCATGGGAGGATATTGTCACTTTGTTACGTTGTTAAGTAGTGTTTGGTGTTGGCAATTAGTATGTCTTAGCCATCTTTAAAACTTACCTTGGTGTCTAGAAATGAGATCTTACCTTGTGTGTTAGTTAATTCAAGAGTGAATTGGTGTTGGTGGAGTTAGCGTGCGATAAGATGAGATTTCAAGAAATTGTAGAGATAGTGAAGATGTTGTCGATGTATCATTTCCAGTAAGTTATTTTTTCTTCAAAGAAAGATTCAATCTTAGATTCTATGAAATTCATGTCGAAAATACCTAAGATGGGATACAAGTTATTACCCATGGCTAACTCATGAATCTTTATTCTCATGACAATGTCTGAATTTATTATTAATTTTAGAAGTCCTATAAAGTCTGGTTTAGATAAGTTTGCAAGATCATTGTTGGTTTTTTGAGATTCAAAGAAGGAAGTTGCAATGTTGAAGATATTATTATTTTTATCTCCATCAAGCGATTACCAAAATTACTGCTTTCCTGATTTTAAGGGC
>CAUHTR010006193.1:0-11066 GCA_959609185.1 Schmidtea polychroa
CTTTTGGGTCGAACAACTGATCAGGACTTGTTTGGTGCAATAAAATCGTATTTGAATGCTTTAAAATTATCATGGGATCATTGTGTCGGTATTTGTTCCGACAGAGCAGCTTCCATGATGGGATCAATCAAAGGGTTTGTGGCTTTAGCTAAAACCATAAATTCAAATATAATATTTCGTCATTGTTTCTTGCATCGAGAAGTACTTGTCATAAATACAATGCCGAAGAAATTAAGTATTTGACCAAGAAGTTACCATGGTTAATTTTATTAAAATGGGACCGATGAAAAGCCGAATGTTCAAAGAATTTTGTTCATCGATGGAAGCAGATTATGTGTGTTTGCTTCTTCATACCGAAGTGAGGTGGTTGTCACGAGGAAAGGTTATAAATCGTGTGTTGAAATTAAAAAATGAATTACTTTTTTTAGTAAATTAACTAAAAAATGATTGGTGCGATAATTTGGCGTAATTGTCTTATATTTTTGAATACTTTAATGCTGTCAATATAAGGTTGCAATGAAGAGATCAAAACATCGACTGACTAATTATGTGCAATGAAAAAGGGAGTTTTACTATGGAAAAGACAGGTAAGAGAGAGAAACACAGAAATGTTCCCTTCTGCGCAAAAAACCAACGAGGCAACTGTTTTTTAATAATGGAACATTTATCAACAATAGAAGAAAAATTTGAAAAATATTTTCTATTGTTAAACACAGAACAATGTGATTAGATAAGAAACTCGTTTATTTCTTCCGAATTTTCTAGTTTTACTTTAAAAGAAGAAGAATTGACGTCGCTCTCTTCAAATTGTGGATAAAAATTACAGTTCCATTAACACACTCCTGAAAGTCGTTGGATCTCTGTTAAAGATGAATACATGAGTATATGCAAAAACTCCCTGAACATATTATTGTTATTTTCCCCGTCATATCGTTGCAACGCAGGATTTTCAACTAGGGTCAATAAAGACAAACAAACGCGAGAGACTATGAAATTTAGAAGAAAAAATGCGTATGGCGTTATCATTTATTCGTTTGAGAGATCTGTTTGAGATTTTTTTAAAAGTATTGTAATTTTAATTGTATATATATATATTCTATATATATATATTTTCTAAAAGTAGCATTTGGACGCAGGGGGTTGCCAATCACACGATTGCGACACGATTCCGTTTCTTTTTTACTTTATAATAATGGAGTGTTTTGCGAACATTATTCTTTTTTTATTGCTCTTTTGGTTTCAAAAAGGTTAGCAACCCGCGCCGCCTGTTTTAAAGTTTATGCTGTATTGAAGATAATCCGCTAAAAAATAAATCAGAGTTCAGTGTTCCCCGACTTTAAAAATTTTGAGAACCAAGGCCCTAGGGAAATAGTCAATATTTAGCAATGATTCATTATTAGTTCATTGAGTGTGTCGGTACTGACTCCTCGTGCTCTGCTTCAATTATCAAAATAAGACCCAATTCAAAACATTTTATTAAAAGTCAAAAAGGTTTGATACAATATTGTTAATTAAATTTTTATTTGATCTGTGTTCGTCTCAAACTTGCTATATGTAAATTCCCCTTGAAATAAAACTGGAGCTGCAAGTCAGTTAAGAATCCGTTAAGGTCATTTGGTGGGATTTTTATATTTCTAGAAGACAGTGGTTTAAAACAAAGATTATTAATATTTGAGATCTTAAGAGATAATTTGAATTGATATTAATTGATAATTTAAACTTTTTTATCTTTATCTAAGATTTTATATGCGGACAATGACAGAGTTGAGAAATATTGAGTTAAAAGATGAATGTTGGACATCAAAACAACTAAAGAAAATTGATCTTTATTGGAGGAAACCTTTGGTTTATTATGTGATTTTAATTAGATTTCGAGAGATTAAATTGGTTGAATATTAGTTAATGGTAAAATATGGTTATTTGAAGGAATACATAGATTTTATTGGATGGATCTTAAGAAGAATTTAAAATCTTTCAAGGGAATCTAGTCGGTTAAATGTGAATTGTATAATAATATAAAATCTTTAAGAATCATTTTATTTTAAATTTTAAGGAGTGATTTACCTTTAGAACAAAGATTTAATTATTTTTAATAATAACTGGTTTTATTGAACTTAGAAGAGTTTCAATCGATTTTATAAATTATTTAGGGTTAATTTACTTGATTTTAGATTATTTCAGTGGGAAATCAATCATTTGCTTGGATACAACAAATAATAGATTATTGTCATTTAAATAAATTTACTGGTTTATTCGATTTTATCATTAGCGGGTTTATATCAGTCGCCTTTGGAATCTAATGACAATTATTTAGATATTTCTAAGGTAAATGTTTGGCTTCGATAATTTTTAAATGAATTTATACTGAATTTTCTGAATGATTTGAGCAATCAGTAAATTATGTGATAAGTGTGAAGTTTACTTACAAGTAATTTTTAAAATTATTTTATTTCCATTAATTTATTCAATCTAAATCAATTAATTACACCTATCCCCCGATTTACACGGTAGATACGTTCCTGAGAAAAACGTGTAAATCGAAAATTAAAAATTTTCAAGTCAAAACCGTGTAAATCGAAAAGCTTGCAGAAAATGCATAATTTTGCTATTTAACAGTTGTGATTTTTTTCAATATTTTTAGGTGTACACAGAAATAAAAATAAAATGCATTGACAGGTTAAAATATGTAATATATTACGGAAACACTGTTTTTTATTTAATTACAATACATTAAACAGAAAAACAAAAAATAAAACCAAAGGTGTTTTATTATCCTTCATCACTATCAGAAATTACTCTCATTCTTTTTTTCGGAATCGAAGGTTGGAATTCATTTTCATCACTCGAAGTTATTTGTGCCGATTCGATGTTTGAAGCAGAAATATTTAGATTCTGAGAGGTGGTAATCAAATCGGTTATTAACAATTGCTTCGAATTTTTTGTAAGATCTTTGTAAACTTCTTCATATTGAGCCAAGCAGCGATTTATGTCACGTTGGAATCGTAAAGCCCTTTCTACGTTTGTGTCATTTTGTATAAAATGATTACCCAGCTTTCTTCCCAATGCGAGTCCTTCGCGGATGACTTTAGCAGCGAATGTTACTGGTACTAATTCCTCTTCGTCAGATTTTTCAGACTCACTTTCGCAAACTAAGTTAACTAAATCATCCTCACTTAGTTCTTTATCAGCCATTAACTCTGCGATATCATCATCAGTAAAATCATCAAAACCTTCTCCGCCCAATGAATGCGCCATCTGTACTATCTGCGAATATTCATCATTTAACTTTGAAATGGAATGTTCATTTTTGACTACATTTGGCCACAATTTGTTTGCTTAATCGCAGTGTATGATAAGGCGATATGCTTCACACAGTCTAATATTGTAAAATTTTTCCAAGCACTAATAACTGTTAAAGATTCATTTTTCTTCATTTGTTCCAAAATATATGTAAAGGCTCGTTTCATGTACAAAGCTTTAAAAGTAGAAATTATGCCTTGGTCCAATGGTTGTAATAATGAAGTTGTATTTTTTGGTAAAAATTTTACTTCAACGTTCTCATATTCTAGATCTTGTGGGTGACCCGGCGCATTGTCAATTAACAAAAGCACTTTAAAAGGCAATCCCTTTGAACCTAAATATTTTTGGCATCTGGGATAAAACATTCATGAAACCATTCAGTAAACATTGCAGCAGTAACCTACGCTTTCTTATTAGCCCTCCAATAAACGGGAAGATTTTTGATGTTTACTCCTTTAAAGGCACGGGGCATTTTTGATTTGTTAATCACTAATGGTTTCATAATATAATCTCCTGAAGCATTGCTACAGAAAAGAATTGTTATGCGATCTTTTGCTGCTTTATGACCACTAGCCGATTTATAAAATTTTGAGACATAAGTCCTTTCAGGCATTTTTTTCCAGAATAACCCTGACTCATCAGCATTGAAAACCTGATCAGGGGTGTATGAATTGTCGTTAATAATTTCTCCAAAATTTGCTGGATATTCTTGGGCTGCATCTACGTCGCCAGAAGCCAGTTCACCTTTTAATTTTAAGCTGTGTAAAGAATGTCTTATTTTAAATCTTTCAAACCAGCCATGACTTGCCAAAAAATTTGGCTTCTTTTCAGTTGAAGAAGATGGTAATTGCTCTATAATTTTTTCGTAAATTCGTACTGCTTTATTTGTTATAGCGGCCGTATCAATGGGTACTCTTTTTTGTGTTTGATCTTCTATCCAAAGCATTAACGCTTTCTCCATTTTTTCCATTGCGATATTTCTGGTGTATGATGTTGTGCCCATACTCGTGGTATTGCCAGCTCCAACATTCTTTCTAATTGTGTTTTCATTTGTTCTAATAGTTCTTATTGTAGCTTCGTTCATGCTATAATATTTTGCAACATCTACTACTCTATCTCCCTTTCGTAAGCGATCCAAAATTTCGATTTTAGTTTCTAAAGAAATAACTTTTCTTTTAACTTCTTTCGACATTATAAGCCTATAATTTTTTTTTAATTTATGTTGATTTATAATATGTAATCTAAATTATGCATTCACTTTAAACTTTAAAACTTTAATTTTATGCGAAGAAATACAGACACAGTGTGCATGTGCAGCAAGTCAGCACATAAGCTCGGGATTCCCCGTGAGATGTATACACAGCGAACGTGTTCAAACACAGTAGCATTTAGTAGAGTGCGATAAAAACAAAAAAAAACTTATTTGAAAAACCGTGTAAAAGCGAAAACGTGTAAAACAAGTACCGTGTAAATCGGGGGATAGGTGTACTAGATTTTATTAGAAAATTCTTATTCACTTGAAGAAAGATCTTTGATGAATCATATTTAAACTAATTAATAACTTGAATGATCAGTATTTAAGATAAATTTGTTGGTATTTGCTTGTTAGTAGTTGGTTGTTGGTACCCTGTTGAATTACAAGAAATCAATGCAAGAAGGTGATCACAAGTAATAGATTCAAGACTAGTGTTTCCAAATTACTCGATTTTTTGTAATACTCGGTTATTCGAGTATTACAAAGAAAATTGGGCGAGTACTCGGTTACTCGGTTATTATACTCGAAACTAAAATTAAATAATTAAAGATTAAATAATTAAAGAATTTAATTAAATTTTATTAAATATATCAAATATTTATTGTATATATAACTTTTTATTTATTTAAGAAATAATATTTAAGAAAAATTAGCGCATTTAAGGTTTCTGGGTTCATTCTGTTTCGGATTTTCGTCTTCAAAGTGCCAGCTACTGAGAAGACTCGTTCGGAGGCTGTAGAAGTTGGCTTTATTGTCAATAGTGCATTGTACAATTTCTCAAGTTGTTCAGAACGTTTACCTTTATTTACTTCAAGTAGCTTACATTCTTTTTCCAAACTTAAATTTCGGGTATTTTGGTGTTTAGGTGTTGTAAACGAAGAAATACACTTTTGTAATTTCTTGTATGGGTTTAGCAACTCAGGCTCCTCATCTTCATTAGTGCTTGAACTTTCAGAATGGTTGGGAAATAAACGGTTCATTCCTAATTAAGACACATTAAATTAATTAAATAAAGTTGTTATTTTTGAAATAAAATTGTCGTATAAAATGATCCATGTGCAATAACCATTTAACTAAATATTCAATCACAATACTAAAATATTTAGTTAAATGGTTATTGCACATGGATCATTTTATACGACAATTTTATTTCAAAAATAACAACTTTATTTAATTAATTTAATGTGTCTTAATTAGGAACTGCAAATGTACCGGAATTTTCATTTACCGGTAAACGGTAAAAAATTCATCACTTTATCGGTTTACCGGTAATTTATCTTTAAAATGATAGAAATAATAGAAAATTTAAATGTTTTAGAATTCATTGTTATTACATATTATTATTAAATAAAAAATATTACAATCACAATTCATTAAACAAAGAGAGTAAAAAATATTTTTACATATGATATGATCAAGTACCAACTAAATGTTTCTGCTTACTAAAATATCCACGTAAAAAACAAATTGTATCTATTGTTTGATCAATAAGATTTGATCTAATCTTCGTACACAATTTTCCTGCAGAAGAAAAGGCTCTTTCTGACTCCACACTCGTTGGTTTTATTGTAAGCAAATATTTTTGTGCTAATTCCAAATATGTTCCAAGGCGTTTTTCCTCCGCAATAGAATTCATTTCTTTTTTGATGATATTCTCTTTTTTTGTTTTTAATCGGTGAAGTAGCCAAAGCGTCAAAATTAACTTCATTTTTCTTTTGAATGGCGATTTTTTACCGTTCTTTCATTGTCAACTGTTGTGGTACGGTTACGGACAAATTTATTGTCTCATCTTCAGGTCATTCAGTTTCTGTTTCGTTATTTATATCAATATTTATTACCAAGCGCTCAATAATTGAAAAAACAGTTTTGATTATTGTGCTTTTATTTAGTTTATTAAATAATCCATAATTTGTGTTATCCTTTGATATTTCATATTCTAAAAATATTTGTAAGAATTGAAGCACATTGGAGTAATTTGTTCTACGTTCTTCGATTCGAATGATTAATTCACGTTGAAGTTCTCTGCTTAGAACAGTATTCTGTTCATATAATTCATCAAGCATAAATTTGAGTGTTACATAAGCACTTATAATGTAAAATCTGAGGAGCCTAGAGATTCAACTGCCAATTTTATTGGTTTCAATGCATTTATCATTTCATTAACCATGTTTAATTCATTTTCTGAAAAATTTATATCAACATTCAAGTTTATTAAACTTTTCCTCGCAGCGGATTTTAATTTGAAGAAACGTTCCAGCATAGCTAATAAGCTGTTCCATCGAGTTTTGCTATCCAATATTAAAGAAATTTCAGATCCAAATTTATTGATGACATGCTTTTGAAGAATGTCATCATTTTTAGTAGGTGACTTTCGAAATATTCTCACTACTCTTCGTATTTTGTTTATAATAGGAAATAATTCTTCATGGGAGATATCACATTGAAGTATCATCCGTTACTACTATATTCTAATTTTCATTAAGATCATCATCATAATAATCTTCGGTATCTTCTTTGGAACTAATTGACTCTTCTTCTAATTCTATTATTTCATTTTTTCTTTTATATAAAACTTTAACCACCGTGAGCTGGATTCCATGCGCATAACATAGCTGATGATGTGTATTTAAAACTACACCAACCTTCTTCATTACTGCTGCCCCATCTGTAGTTATTGCTACGACGCTATTAAAATTTAGTCCAAATTCTTGAAGTTTTTTTTCCAGAGTTTCTACACATTTTTTTGCAGGCATCGATCCTTGCAACCGAGTTAAGCCTAAATTCCAAAATAGTTTTTCAACATGGACATTTATATTAATGTAAAGACGGTTTTTGATGGATGTCCATTCATCGAACGTAAGGCTAAACTTGCTTCCATTTTTGCTATGATTTGAAATTTCTCCACGTACTTCATGCCGAATTTTTTCTCCGTAATCCATTACAATTTTTCTGATTGAATTTGCTGATTTTGGGACATCATATCCTTTTGCAATTAATAATTTTCTCAAATCATAAGAGGTACAAAACTTTTCAAAAGGTAACCCATCCCTTGCCACCATCCTAGAAATCACTGCAGGAAGAGTATCATCAACTGCGTTTGAAGTGCTCACAGCGCAGTCGATTTTATTTTGAGAGAATTGCGTAGAAGGGTCTGGTTTATCTCGCTTTAGTAAATTAATTTGATGCTGACTTCTAAGATGATAGTGTAGTTCACTGGTAGAACCTCCTACGGATTTTAAAATTTTATTACAAATCTTGCATTTCGCGGCATCGTTTCCTTTACGCAAATAGAAGTCCCATAATGTCTTTTTGTTTTCGTTTTCGTGGTTAGATAAATTGTTGCTTTCCATTGTTTTGTAGGGCTAATAACAAAAAATTAATTTTGGGAAATTTTAATCAAGTAAATATTCAACAAAATTCTATACCAAATTATAAACACATACCGTGATATTTTAATTATTAGTGGATTAGTAATTTGAAAATGCACAATTATTATTTTACTCATTAATTGAATTATGAGTGTTACTGCAAATGTATGTCACTGCAAATTTCTGTGAAACACGTATGAGTAGTGGTGGGCAATATTCTATTGATTAAACCTGTTTAAATATAAAACAAATTTATTTAATTTTTACTTTCTTTGTTTTTTAAATATCATAGTATGCGTATTTAAGAGAGAGCAAAACTATTCTGTTAGGAAAAAATTAATATACAATTCGAGAAAGAAATTATTTTGCGATTTCAAGAAAATTATTATTCTCGGCTACGCGGTCTAACCCTTTAATAATAAAAATTCTCTCGTGCGCAAAATAACAATTTATTGTTCTAGAATCTAGATATATAAATAATAAAATTATATACTTTATATGCTTTTATATGCTTTTTTATACATTGTAATTCATATCGTTATTTAGAATTTAGATGTTGTTTTAATTTCGTAAAAAAAATTAATTAATTTACCGTTTTACCGGTAATTCGGTAAAGAAAAAATGACGGTAAAACCGGTAAATTGATTTACCGTTTATCGGTAATGCAGTCACTAGTCTTAATGACCTGAAAATTTTATTCAGAGTACTGACTCCCACTTTGACTACCTCTTTTATCCATTTAATAATTTGAACTTAAAATATATTATTAAATTATTTAAATGAATTGTAACTAGATTAAATTAAAATCATTGTTTAAATAATCTTCATTTTATTTACAAAATTAAATTCAATATAAAAAACAATTAATGAATCATTCAACTTCCCAAGAATTAAATCTCATCAGAACCAATAAAGAAAATATGCCAGACATTCAAGAAATTGAAGCCTTCGTTTTCTTAGCTATGGTCTCTCTGATGATGGTCCTGATCATCAACACGACCTATTCGACGCAATAAATTTACCTTGGAACACTAATTTTTAATTCTAGCGATTATCCTTATAAAATTCGTTACGAGAACAAGACTGACTCATCCGTCTTCAGCCAAAAGTAGTTAATTAACAAAGTTATTCCATGCAAAGATCCAAATACTTTCACATCGTACGATACTGGAGTCTAGATGCTTAAATTAAAGATCATCAACATTTTCCATATAATCGCCAGATCAGGTGTCCGTGTTTTCTATGGTACATTGAATACTCGAGCAGATATATAAATTATTTATTTCAATGTCCTTTTGAATAAAATCATTATTCGAAAAAAGAAATATTCTAGATCTAACAAATTAATTTATTTTAAGTCTTGACAAAAAAGTTTTTTCAAAAACTGGTTAATTTTTAATTGAAAATATAATGAATTTAAATTCGATTTATTTCTTGTAATAGAAAATTTTAAAATAATTTGTCCTTGATTAACATCATTTTATCAATAAAATAGTTGGTTGGTTATTGCACATTAATGTTTGGATTCAATGACTTTATCAATAACGCCTCACAAATTACACGTTCCCAATAATTATTGAAATATTTTAATAAAATTTTAAAATCAGACATACCTATTTTACTCTTACAGCCCTTATTGTGCTCACCAATATGAGTCAAAGCCTTCGGTCTACAATGTTCTCGAGCTCGAATACAGAGATGACGGGAAGTCTCTCCAATGTATGTGGCATTACACCCATTACATGTAAACTGATAACCGAGATCGTTTAATTAAATCATTGCTATGTTCGTTTAACTATAATTTTATCTGTTTGTCTGTTTGTCAAATAATTTAATCATTGTACAGCATGAAGAAAATGTTATTAAGGAAATAATTTTTATTCATTACATGAAAAATCACATACATAAATATCAAAGTACACATTTACTAAAACTACTCACTTCAAATTGCCTGAAAAGCGTATTTTCGCATATTGCCGAAGTAGTTTTCAAAGTCTGCAGCAGAAACTTCCTTATATGCAACTCGAATAGCATTATTAAGCTCCTCAACGCTGTTACAATTCATTGTTTTGATAATATGTTTCCATTTTGAAAACGTCTTTTTAATAGAATTTAATTGGGGGCTGTATGGCGGCAACAAAAATAGTTTAATTTCACTTTCTCTCAATGTTCTTCTTACGGTGTCAACTTTGTGAATAGAACAATTATCCATCACCAATATTGGATTTGGCAAACTCTTTGATGCAAGTTGTTATCATTAGCATATTAAAATTTTCACCATTGAACGCCTCATTTTTGATATCATAAAATAAAACTCCACCATTATTAATTGCCGTACCAATGGAGTAATCTCGCGACCTTATGGATTTCACCTCCTTCATGAGAGTTGTACCAACCAAACTTCGACCGTAAGCTAGCCTCATTGAAAAATTCACGTCCATTTCATCAATAAAACGAGTCTTTCTTCATTTTGAATCAGAAACCAATTTGCATAATCGTAATGCTTTGTATTTTAGATTCGGTATTCCGTGCCACTGGAATGAGTTCAGTGCGTTTGAAAGAATAATTAAAATTAGTCCAAGTCACATTTATCGTTGATAAAGATACATGCAAATTACGTTCGCCGCTTAATTTATATTGTATTTTTTAACGTCACAGAACAATCAGTTTCAACAAGTTCCCTGATAAAATTCTTGTCATTTTCTAAAATCTTTTCCTGTTTTAGTGCTCTATTAGCTATTTTTACAATTAGACCTTAGATCTTGTAAAGATTTATGACACTTACAACCGTTTTGTAGTTAATTTCAAGATCACTGGATATGGTTTGGGGGACTTTCCGGCGTCATATTTCGTACATATCAACATTCGTACCGAATCTTGCAGTTGTGGCCTTCTTTCAATAGAACTAGTCATGGGCTTCATACATGTAATAAAGCTTTCTTCCTTCATTAACCTGTATAATAATTATGTAATAAATCGATGTAATATAGGGTTTTCCACATAATTTAATCTGTTTGTGATATAATTTTAATCATTTTGTCATATAATTTAATCTTTTTGGCAAGAAAATTAAATTATATGACAAACAGATTAAATTTAGTGGAAAACCTTGTATTGCCTTAATTTACTTTAATATACTAAAT